>JAXIVJ010011766.1:0-2500 GCA_036785665.1 Chirona hameri | reverse complement strand
CGAGTATGCGGAGTCTTGAGCTAATTGGTGCGTCCTTCTGTTACTTATTATTGTTTGAGTGACTGCATGTTAACATGGGAGAAGGGGTAATTTTGCAAGCTTGAGTGGCCCTGAAGGTCAAATTTAAAAATGTCACGAATAGGGACTATGATTTTCGGATCCGGCCATGTGCTGTTCTAATTATTTCCTTGAGTTTGGTTGAAATCGCCGCGTCCCGCCAACTCAGCGAATATATATCTTGAAAAGAACTGGAAAGCTTGACGGCCTCTGGAGGCTGTACCTTTGAGTGTCACACATTGCTACTTTCTGGAAATTTGCGGAAGACATTTTTACACGAGTATGCGGAGTCTTGAGCTAATTGGTGCGTCCTTCTATTACTTATTATCGTTTTGAGTGGACTGCGTGTTAACATGGGAGAAGGGGTAATTTTGCAAGCTTGAGTGGCCCTGAAGGTCAAATTTGAAAATGTCACGAATAGGGACTATGATTTTCGGATCCGGCATGTGCTGTTCTATTATTTCCTTGAGTTTGGTTGAAATCGCCGCGTCCCGCCAACTCAGCGAATATATATATTGAAAAGAACTGGAAAGCTTGACGGCCTCTGGAGGCTGTACCTTTGAGGTGTCACACATTGCCACTTTCTAGAAATTTGCGGAAGACATTTTTACACGAGTATGCGGAGTCTTGAGCTAATTGGTGCGTCTTTCTGTTACTTATTATCGTTTGAGTGACTGCGTGTTAACATGGGAGAAGGGGTAATTTTGCAAGCTTGAGGGGCCCTGAAAGTCAAATTTGAAAATGTCACGAATAGGAACTATGATTTCGGATCTGGCATATGCTCTTCTATTATTTCCCTGAGTTTGGTTAAAATCGGCCGCGTCCTGCTAACTCAGTGAATTTGAGTTACTGCATTTTCTGACGAGTCTGGGGCCTTTCGTGGATAAGATAGGGAAAGTCCAAGGGTATGGCTGTGTTCGTTGCGATGAGGGCTTTCGAATGATACCTCCTTTTTAACGTTTTTGATGGATATTTAATCAATTTTGGCTGGTAAAGTTTTCCTTCACATATGGTAGCATGGAATCTGGGCCGGGCTGAATCTCGGCTGAATGTGGGCCAACTTCCGTTACATCCTATTTCGTGAGATTTTCAAATTTGACCTTCAGGGCCAACTTAAAGGGAGTGTGCCTACTGTTTTGGAATGTCAAAAATATTTTTCATACGGTAAGTAGCTGTTGATTTGATTGTTGTATATGATGAAATTCACATCTGGAGCCCCCTCTTAGTTGAATTTTCACTTATATATATATATTTTTTTTCTTCAATATCTATAAAGCGATCGCCACTATGGTGATGTTATGTAAAAACGGCGCACATAAGACAATACAATTACGGTCACATCATGCAAGATAGAAAGACGAGTTTTGCACAGCACGTTCTTGCCACTGTGAACTTTATTATGTGCAAGTTTCGTAGCTCTAAATTGATATCTTTCTCAAAAAATGGCCATCGGCCATCATCGGAAAACATGATGGCCGTCCAGTTTCTGTTCGGCTGCTGCTATCAGCGTGCACGAGCTGCTTTGTTGAATTGCTATTTGTTGAATTGCTAGCATATTGTTGGCCGGCGCTAACAATATGCTAGCAGTTTAATCGATAGTTGCAGTGCTTCTAGTAGCGGAAGCCCTCTGGAGTCTACCCGATAACTTTTGCTCCCAAGCAAATTCCTGGAGTCTTTGAATATCTCAGCAACTAGGGTGAATCTGGAGAAATGAAGTATTGGTTCAATCAGAAAATTGTGTTCTATAGACCAGTGTCAATAACCCCAACTAAGCGATGTGAGTAGGCACACTCCCTTTAAGCTTTCAAAATTACCCCTTCTCCCATGTTAACATGCAGTCACTCAAACAATATAAGTAACAGAAGGACGCACCAATTAGCTCAGACTCCGCATACTGGTAGTAAAAATGTCTTCCGCAAATTTCCAGAAAGTGGCAATGTGTGACACTCAAAGGTACAGCCTCCAGAGGCCGTCAAGCTTTCCAGTGCTTTTCAATATATATATATATTCGCTGAGTTGGCGGGACGCGGTGATTTCAACCAAACTCAAGGAAATAATAGAACAGCACATGCCGGATCCGCAAATCATAGTCCCTATTCGTGACATTTTCAAATTGACCTTCAGTGCCACTCAAGCTTGCAAAATTACCCCTTCTCCCATGTTAACATGCAGTCACTCAAACGATAATAAGTAACAGAAGGACGCACATAATTAGCTGAGACTCCGTATACTCGTGTAGAAATGTCTTCCCCAAATTTCCAGAAAGTGGCAATGTGTGACACTCAAAGGTACAGCCTCCAGAGGCTGTCAAGCTTTCCAGTGCTTTTCAATATATATATATATATATATATATATATATATATATATATATATATATATATATATATTATATATATATATATATATATATAATATTCGCTGAGTTGGCGGGACGCGGTGATTT
>JAXIVJ010011765.1:0-42510 GCA_036785665.1 Chirona hameri | reverse complement strand
GCTGTAGAACAGTGGTTATCAGCGTCAAGGGTATGGTTGGTTACCCCCTTTTGATGACCAAAATTACTCGTTACCCCCTCCGCCAGCGCAGATCGCAGTTCTCGCTTCAAGCTATGCGGTACAGCATAACTTCAGGCGTTTACTCCTAGTGTCATCTAGGACAGAAATATAAGTAGACATATGTGCTGCTGCAGGCTGCTCTTAGTCTAAAACAGCGGTTCCCAGCGTATAACAACACTTAAACCGTAACACATAGATGAAAATAATTATCATCAACTGGTTTTGATACTTTTTGCGATAACGTGGTGACAGTGAACCAGAAAATCCGGTAGATGTAGGGTGCATTGTGCGCCAACAGCAAGCGAATGAGCGAGGAGGTAAAACTTCTCACTTTGTTGCTCAATCACCATTACTGCCACCTGAAGGTTCCAGTACCCGTGTTGGGCAATTATCCCCCCCCCCCCCACCCACCCACCCCCTCCCTATGAGAAGCACTGCTATAGGATGTTATGCATAGGATGTTATATATAGGATGTTATGAGGTCGTTCAAAACCATGGTCGGGGACGAGGCAATACCTAGTTTAGGTCAGTAGCCATTGCATCATGCCCACAGCCAAGTGGAATCGGGTTAGTGCTCCCATCCTGCAAGTACGAGCGGCCTGCGTTTATGACAGCTCTTAATGCCTACTGTTGCTGGCAGGTGCATTGATTAAGGGCTGCTGGCAATGACGTTACGCCGGGTGTATGGCGTTACGATTTCAAGCATGAACGTTAGCATCACGCTGTCAGTTTATGCTGATGGATTTGAATAAACTGATTTGAGCATAAAGTGGAATTATCTTAAAGAGAAGCACAGAACTGGCAAAATGAAGTATACCTATGTAGATATACGTGCAAAATACTTCCAGTATACTTGTCTCAAGAGCCATTTTGAGTTATTCCGTATTTTCCAAATGGGTGCCAAATTGTCAAGAACACCTCTAGGCAAAGACTATGATGATGATGATTTGGGGTTAGTCTCTAGTCAAAGACGAGTAATCAAATAGGTTAACGTATTTCATTGCGTTTTAAAATCAATTTCCAATCGTTGACGTTCAGTATGAATAAAAGCAAATTCATTATAATGCACTATTGCGCAAAAAATGCACACAAATGCGAACATATGACAATGACTGTAGCAGCGACTTTACCAATAAAAAATATATCTTGCTGTGCTTTGAATATTGTCGCGTTAAACTAACCGGCGCTAAAAAAATAACACTGAGCATCTTCTCCCAAAAGCTTCGCTTCTCGCCGTGCCTCCTTTTTCGCAATCTATGTAAACCTCTCTACCATGCACCACTGCACAATTCCGTTTTCAATTTCGCTCGGCGCTCGGCTCCAAGTCGGATAAGAGGGTGCCGGTATCGGTGAAGTCGGCTGCCACACGGACTGCCAGCTGGCCACTCAGCTGATCAACGGCGCCGACGCTCTGCTGATATCGGCCGATGGAACAATTCCCGGAACACCGCGCTGCTGATATTACTCCCCGGAACACAGCACTGCTGATATCAGTCCCCGGAACACAGCACTGCTGATATCAGTCCCCGGAACACCGCGCTGCTGATATTAGTCCCCGGAACACAGCACTGCTGATATCAGTCCCCGGAACACAGCGCTGCTGATATCAGTCCCCGGAACACAGCACTACTGATATCAGTCCCCGGAACACCGCGCTGATGATATCAGTCCCCGGAGCACCGCGCTGCTGATATCAGTCCCCGGAACACCGCGCTGCTGATATCAGTCCCCGGAACACCGCGCTGCTGATATCAGTCCCCGGAACACCGCGCTGCTGATATCAGTCCCCGGAACACCGCGCTGCTGATATCAGTCCCCGGAACACAGCACTGCTGATATCAGTCCCCGGAACACCACGCTGCTGATATCAGTCCCCGGAACACCGCGCTGCTGATATCAGTCCCCGGAACACAGCACTGCTGATATCAATCCCCGGAACACCGCGCTGCTGATATTAGTCCCCGGAACACAGCACTGCTGATATTAGTCCCCGGAACACAGCACTGCTGATATTAGTTAATGGTGTTCCGGAGAACAGAACTGAGGCCTGATGATACCAGTATCCTAAAAACAGGAATGCTGATGTCAGTCCCGGAATAATTCCCAGAGAACTATGCTGCTGATATCAGTCCCCATAAAACAGCACTGCTGTTATCAGCTTCTAAAACATAACACTGCTGACATCAGGCAGAAACATAACATTGCTGATATCAGTCCCCAAACCACAACAGAACTGCTGATATCCGGAGCCAATTGCACCACTGCTGGCATCAGCCCTCGTAATATGGAAGACACCACTGATTCCAGCCCCGGAACATGGAGAACACTGCTGATATCAGCCCTCGTAATATGGAAGACACCACTGATGCCAGCCCTGGAATATGGAGAACGCCGCTGACATCAGAAAGCTTAGGACCAGTCTCATTGGCCCGGAGCTGCTTTATGTGACCGATAACCCAAACAGTAGAAATACGACCGTGTAATGTACCCCTATGCCCGGCGGAGAGTGTCCGGTGTGGCTCTGTCGAATGTCTGATGAGACTGTCGAGTGGTGACGATATGGAGACTTATGCCGAGCTGTGGCAATATGGAGACTTCTGACGAGTGGTGTCGATAAGGTGCAGTTTCTGACGAACGATGACGATATGGGGCTTATGTTCAATATGGTGCCGATATGGGGACTTCTTGGCAAATGGTGCGGCTAAGGTGGCTTCTGAGGACTGGTGGCCACCAACCCTGGCGAGTTGCCATTCGTGCTATCTAACTTACTATTTGAAGAGCCTCTGTGTGTGTGTGTGTGTGTGTGTGTGTGCGTGTGTGTGTGTGTGTCCGCACCGATCTGTGAAAAGCGGCAGCCAGCATGGGGCTCGAACCTATAAACTTCGCGTCACAATACGGACGCTTCACCCAACTGAGCTAACTGGCCGACGGCCCGCGGGTTCCGTAGGGAGGTTTCCTATCCGCTACTACTCGCAGCTCGGCTAGGCATGGGGCGGAGCCTGTGTGACCTGACCTCGGGCCACGAACCTGATCGGCCGGCCAGCTGACCTGCCACGTGACCGGTCAGACTGAAAGTCGGTGCTGGGCATGAAACGGGCGGCGCTCTGTAATTGGCGGCGGCCCGGTGGCGTGCGGGTCACTGATTGGCTGGGAATCGGCAGGTGTTGGGGTCCGGTCAGGTCCCGGTGTCGCGTGGTCACCAGGCGGGGAGCTGGGTATTCTGTGACCGGCAACCGGGGTGCGCGCGGCCGCGGTGCGTTTACTGTTTTGGACCCGTGCGATAGTTTTTTGGTTAAATATGGTGTCTACTGGTTTGAGACAAGAGCGCACCAACGGACACTTCCACAGTTCACCTAGACAGTAATTAACACGCGCACTGCCGGGGGTTCGCGCCAACCACGAACTGCCGGGAGGGGGTGATCCCCCCTAAGATCTCGAAAACCACGCAACGTAGCGACAAGCAGAAAACGGCATTAGATAGCTCGAGACAAGCTCTATCGAAAGTACTTAGTTAGCTTTAGGTCAGGTCAATATTGAGGTCGCCAGAGGTCACCAAAGCACTATGGGACGTTTTCCGATTTAGCCCGAATAAATGCGAAAAGACAAATTTAAGAATTTCGGAGATTAAACCTGCCTGACTTATGTAAAATTGTCTGGATTTTTCGACTGGAATAATCGTTTTTGTATGTAGCTCATACTTTCTTCATATTGGCCCTGAAAATGAAAAAATGAAACAAAACAGATTTTTGCTTGCCTGGCGCGCAAACCACTGACATACATCTATATTACTATTTTAAAAGCGTCTGTCTGTCTGTCTGTCTGTCTGTTTGTCTTTCCGCCACGAATTTAACAAATTAAAGCGGCCATTCTACATTGCAGTACCACATTGATATAAGCACGTGATGCACGTGATTTTAAGGTTTTCAAACGAGTTTACGGATACTACTGAGTGGTATATAATTCGTACATTTCCGACGCATTTGATACGATAGTTTTAGACAGTTTTTGGTTGTGCAGCTTTGGGCGAAGGTTTGTGCTGTAGCTAACATAGAAGAAGGTGTTAAAAAATATTTTACCGTAAAGAAAACAGTTCACGGATACATCGCTTCACTCCAGTTGAAATCCAATCAGATTCGACCACGGATACTACAGTGTCACAACCAATGAGAAGCAACCACGGAATCACTGCGAAACGAAGGTCATCGACATACGGTACGGCATATATCAATGAACATATACACTAAGCCGGGGTAGAGTTTTCACGGGTTTAACGGGTGTATATCGTATACCATGGGTGTACCACGGGTATAATCGGTGAGTACCGGCTATAACGGGTTTATCACGTGTTCCACAGGGACACAACGGGTACCGCGGGTGTATGTCGGGCACCGTAGGTTTTTGACGGGTACATCGGGTGTATGACGGGTACAAAAACGTATTATAGGTACGACAGGTGTCACGGGTAGTACGGGTTATCAATCCCTAATTGCCTATCACTGGCTTGCACCACCACTTGACCTGTAATCGCCCAGCGGAGCGGACGGGTTAGCACTAGTATATGTCTATCGGAAATTATTTAACAAGAAAGGGTGATTGAATGCATACCATTTTGAAGAATACTAACCCTTTGTCTTCCGAAATATGAGCATTCCCCCTCTTAAACTCCCCTTGCAGTGCGTTAACATCAATATTTTCCATCAGGTTCAAGGTGGCGTTTTACAAAATGCATTTTACAAATATAATTGTGTCGAATTTCGTGTTGAAATTAGTACCATTCGAAACTCTGGTTCATGTTGAATAACGCCCAAGCAAATTTGGTTGCCCTTTTTGCCCCTTTTGGAACCACGCGAGCTCAAACATATGCATATACTTCTCTCATTCAGTGATTAGAGGTGCAAAATTGAACAGAACAGTACAGAACAGAACATCGTCATATCCATGTTTAATTTAACTTTCATCTGGAACAGAAATGTTGTAAATGATATAATGGGCAAATTAAAACCTACAAGGTTAATATTCGGGTGGGTGGTGGGTCAAAATGACCCCCTAACTAAAAACTAAAAGGGTTATAAAGACGCGAAAAAGGTGTTCTAAAGCTCTCGACAAGGACATCCGAAGTTACTTCGAGAAATTTGCTTAGCTCAGGTCAATATTGAGGTCACCAGAGGTCATCAAAGGTAAAATTTTCAAAGTATATGACTTCGCTCCAGAAATCACCAAATATCTCGGGAACTATGATAGCTAGAAACAAACAGAAAACCGCAATCGAAAGCTTATGCAAAATGCAATCGCCATATATGTCGTAAAATGTTTAACTAAGGTCAATAGTTTTGGCTTCAGAGCAGGGACGTAGCTTCTCCAGAAACGTTTGAGGGGGTGACTGAGCTGGGAACATCGCTTATAGGGAATGTTTCACCTTTCTGAAAGTTGTAAAATATACCCTGGCTGTAGTAACTGGCGGATCCAGCCGTCGGTTTTTGGGGGCCAACTTGTGGCAAAATGAACCCCATTTTTTTCCTCCGTGGATTTGGGCCGTTCACCTTATTTTGGTATTCGAGCTTAAGAAATTCACTTCAAGTTAACAAAAAAGGTAATTTACTTTCCTTTGACGTTTTTTATTTGCAATTTGATTCAAAACTCTATTTTCTACGATTTCCAAACATTTATCGTTTTTCCACCAAGAATGGCATAACATGACGTCATTACAACGTCATTATCTCCCAAAACACTCCATCAATTTCATTGAGAATTGGTGAGAAGACCTAAACTTAATGAAGTATAAGGTACTGCAAGTTTCACGTTGATAACTATCATAGTTTTCAGGTCATTGAGAAAATCCGAGAGGGGGCAGATACTTCTGATAAGGTTTGAGCTAGAAGTTAGCTAGAGCTAGAGCTAGTTTTCCCCCAATATCTCAACCTAGGTACCTACCTATAGTTTGTTTTATTTTGATTGCACAATTGCCATTCAGTTGCTAACACTAGGTTAAAAAAAACACTTTATTGACGCGTCAATGTGTTTATGCAAAGTGGGCAGAGCTTGGCATAGGCACAGTACTTAAGGACAACTAAAAAGGATACGATTATTGACAACATTTCACTAAAAACACCTAGTCCCCATGGAAAATGGCCAGTCTCCAAAAATAAGCACACCATCTGATGCACAACTGTTTACTCCATCCACCTCGGTCACAACTCAAACTGCTTACGTATTTTTTTGTTTTTGTTTTGGGAAAGATTGAGACGCCATCACGTGGCGATAAATTACATAAAATGTGTTTCTGTCATTTTCTTAGGATAACCTTTTACAATTTTCAAGTTTATATTTTGTAAGTAAATAAAACTAATTTTATAATGTAATTACATACAAATATTATGATTTTTGTTAGCAAAATTATTCACCCATGCTGTTACGGCATTAATGTGTTGATACAGTGATTTTAATTGGAGTAAAACAAATGATTCTGGTGAACCAAGAGATCAAACAATTGATGCACTTATAAAGCAATATTGCATCAATTTCCAAGATACTTATTGAACATCTAGGTGGCTGAAACTGTATTGGCACAATGCACAGATTCATGTGCCATTCATCCCATCACTGTTATCCAGTGCTTCATAATTGCCGTTTGTAAATCGGTCAATTTCCCCAATACCATTTCTATTGGGCTGGATCAAAATATTGACGCGTCAAAAACAAATGGGCCTAGTCCCAGCAACTGCATTGGGACCTTCGTGAGAATCACACGTTAATTTTGTACACACTGCTGTCACGCGTCCCGAAAAGTTATTTCCACAAAAGCAATGCGTCATTTTTGATAACCACTTACGCCGAAATAGAGTGCAGATTAGATTCCAAATCGATACCATATGAAGTGTGCTTCCTACATGTAAAAAACATTTGTTCGAGCTTCAGTTCCGACTCTCAGCTTGCTGGCCGCTATTTTGTCGTCCAGTTGAGCTTTTTTAAGCACAGATTTGATAGTAAGAGCCGTGTTTCCCAAAATTTTCCAGTTTATTGCTGTGGATAGTTGGATTTTGATTGCTGCAAAGTCAATTTTTACAATAAATTGTTAACGTTTTGGGGGCCAAAAGACATGTTTCCCCTCCCCCTTCGAGGCTGTTGAGGGGAAGGGCATGGCCTGGTTGCCCCCCCCCCCCTCCCCCCCCCCACCTGGATCTGCTATTGGTTGAAGTCGAAAATATGAAGTAAGTGCTGCTGAAAACGATGGTGATATTTTTATCTCGAAAAATCACTTAACTTTCTACAAATTAAGTTTTTAAATTTGGGATGATGACGTCATTATTGAGCTATAAAGAGCTATAGAGAAAGCCTTTAGCTGCCAACATATGGCACAATCGTTTCCAGACAATTCAGGCGATTTAAATACAAACATTGTGGATCTGTGTCTTCTCCCGCACAGAACACAATGACGAGTGCGAGGCATTGCGATAGCTCAATATTTATTTACAAACAATCAATCCATAACTGAGACTTCAAACAACGTGAAAACCTTCAACTTGTACTGCATTCCGACCCTTTGCGGAGTACCAATGACAGTCTGTTCTGCTGGTAACCCACTGTAGAACACCAATGACAGCCTGCTGTGCTGGTAACCCACTGTAGAACACCAATGGCAGCCTGCTGTGCTGGTAACCTACTGTAGAACACCAATGGCAGCCTGCTGTGCTGGTAACCCACTGTAGAACACCAATGGCAGCCTGCTGTGCTGGTAACCCACTGTAGAACACCAATGGCAGCCTGCTGTGCTGGTAACCCACTGTAGAACACCAATGGCAGCCTGCTGTGCTGGTAACCTACTGTAGAACACCAATGGCAGCCTGCTGTGCTGGTAACCCACTGTAGAACACCAATGGCAGCCTGCTGTGCTGGTAACCCACTGTAGAACACCAATGGCAGCCTGCTGTGCTGGTAACCTACTGTAGAACACCAATGACAGCCTGCTGTGCTGGTAACCCACTGTAGAACACCAATGGCAGCCTGCTGTGCTGGTAACCCACTGTAGAACACCAATGACAGCCTGCTGTGCTGGTAACCTACTGTAGAACACCAATGACAGCCTGCTGTGCTGGTAACCCACTGTAGAACACCAATGGCAGCCTGCTGTGCTGGTAACCTACTGTAGAACACCAATGGCAGCCTGCTGTGCTGGTAACCCACTGTAGAACACCAATGACAGCCTGCTGTGCTGGTAACCCACTGTAGAACACCAATGGCAGCCTGCTGTGCTGGTAACCCACTGTAGAACACCAATGACAGCCTGCTGTGCTGGTAACCCACTGTAGAACACCAATGACAGCCTGCTGTGCTGGTAACCCACTGTAGAACACCAATGGCAGCCTGCTGTGCTGGTAACCTACTGTAGAACACCAATGGCAGCCTGCTGTGCTGGTAACCCACTGTAGAACACCAATGGCAGCCTGCTGTGCTGGTAACCCACTGTAGAACACCAATGACAGCCTGCTGTGCTGGTAACCCACTGTAGAACACCAATGGCAGCCTGCTGTGCTGGTAACCCACTGTAGAACACCAATGGCAGCCTGCTGTGCTGGTAACCCACTGTAGAACACCAATGGCAGCCTGCTGTGCTGGTAACCCACTGTAGAACACCAATGACAGCCTGCTGTGCTGGTAACCCACTGTAGAACACCAATGACAGCCTGCTGTGCTGGTAACCCACTGTAGAACACCAATGACAGCCTGCTGTGCTGGTAACCCACTGTAGAACACCAATGACAGCCTGCTGTGCTGGTAACCCACTGTAGAGCACCAATGGCAGCCTGCTGTGCTGGCCATAGGAAACGGGTCGTTTCTTGGCTCACATCACGGGCACCATAGCACACACCTTAACAACGTCGCTTCTTTCGAGCATGCAACCCAGCTACCGGTACACCATGGAGTAATTTCACCAGCATTATATGTTTATATAGAATTTATACGATTGCGAATGAAGGGATATTCCACGTTCACTGACACTTTCAGTAGACTGACAATGTATCGGCATAGTCATTCGTCGAGGCGGCCATAGTGTCATGACTGTATGATGACCTCATGAAAACCGAGCAGTACAGAAGTCACTGGCCAGTGGAGTGATATACAACCCGATACTGAATTCGGAGCAAGGCAGTTTAGTTACCATACGAGTCAGTGTTCTAAAGAAATCAGATGCGCTGTGCAGGTCTTGTAGAGGCTAATCATTGCTAACCAGCAAATAATCGTCGCCTAGGTTTGAGTAAGCCCACCTCCACCCTGACCCCATGGGGTCGGGGTGGAGGAGTGTGCACACTCCCGACACCTACTCTCAGCGGAACTGACGTCGCAGCTCTCAGTCTCGGGCCGCGGTGCGCTGCCGCCCTGCCCTGCGCCGGCCTCAGTGATGGATTGCTGTCTCACTGCGGCCGTAATTGCTGTGGCTACGGCACCCGAGACCCCTCCCTCCCCACGAGCACGACACGACAGCAGGCTGGCCGCGGAATTCTGCTGATTCTGACCCCCTGAGGCTGTCCAATCCATAGGGACTATGGGACTATGTGCATAGGGACATCCACATGACTTCTGCTGTGCCCCAAATTGCAATTAGTCCGGGGAGTCCGTAGCAGGGCTGTCATTGAATTGAGGGGGACGTAGGGGGACGCGCGTCCCCCTACTTCTGAAAACTGAAGGTTTTCAGATAACTGTGGAGACGCACCTGAAACGGCCTTCTTTCTCCTTGGATGTGTCCTTTCGCTGTTGCTTTCAAATATAAGTGTCTTGCATGTGCGTATGTTCGAGGGTGTGATGGTGAAAAATGACAGCGAATAAAACGGTGGAAACACTGCTGCCAGTTTGAGAAGTTTTCCCTGAAATCTAGAAGTTTCGAAGTGACATTTCAGGGAAGATTTTCGCAAAACCTCTGAATTCATGAGCTAGTGTCTAGTGTTTTGCCAAAACTTTTGAGCACTTGTGTTCCTAAAAAGGTATTCTCGTGTGTGGGTGTGTATTGAAGTAGACTGGAGCTTTGATATTTTTTGTTGGCGTTTGCACTAATCAGGATGAATTGTGTTGCTTAATATGTTGAGTTTAGCCCCTTGTGCATTGTACTCTTGACAATGTGACATATATGACAGTTTGTATACAGAAACAAACAAAACTGTTCTCTCTAATGAGCGTAGTGTCCACAACTATGTTGTGAACATCGAAGGCGAAACGAACTGGCGTTGTTTATTTCATCTATAATGTCCGACATACATTGGGCTGCGCTTCTGTTCCGGTCCTAACACCATACGACCGCTGCAGCACATGTGGTTATCGGCGTTTTTCGTCAAGGAAACGTGGCTCAGAAACTAGTCAGACGTCTCCATAGGACAGTGGTTCTGCGTTGATGCATGTCTGCCGTAACGTGGAGGTGGCCGGAACCTTCAGGTATGCCCGCTCGACTACTGCCCGCTACGTTTGTGTTGCGCAGAGGTCATCACGCGACGCTGCAGTCGCAGTGGCCCAGATCGCAACATTTCAGGTTCCAAATCGAAAGCCGCCTAAATCGGTGTTTATAGACAGAAGCAGAAAATGTAAAATCAATAGCCTTTTTCTTATTTGTAATAATGCAATAAAATATAAAAACACTTTATATTCGGCTTCTCGTCATAATCAGATAAATTTATATTTGCTGATGACGCGAAGCTAAACATAGTGCTTTTTAAGCATTACAAATGAACCAAAAACTATTTATTTGATATTGTCTGCCCATGGTTACGACCATGTTCATGAAAAACGCGATCAAAACAATTTTCCATTTTCTGTCTATATTCACGATCATGTTCATGAAAAAAACGCGATCAAAACAATTTAAATCGGTATTATCGCTACGCTACGCAGCGGCGCGAGTTACCCAAGTGTACAGATAAATACATCCTTATATTGCCCTCTTCACCCATTGGTGGATCCAGAACGGTGGTTTGGGAGGGACCACGGTTTTTTTTTGGGAGGGGGCAAATTCACAAAATGATCACACAATTCTGAAAACTCATCGGATTTTGCTTGCTTATGCATTGATAGCTGATATAAAACAAACTGTCCTTCGTAAAAGTTGCTTATATTTTCTTATATATCAGGAAATGTGTCAATTTTGCTCGGATTTAAAAAAAAAATTGGGGGGGGGCATGGCCGCTTTGCCCCCCCCCCCCCCCCCCCCCCCCCCCCCCCCCCCCGGATCCGCTAGTGTCTGCACCCTATCTGACACCCCAACATTGCCCTACCGCTGCTCCTATGCCGGTGAATGGAAGCGTCCCCCTACTTCTTTGTTTACAGTTACAGCCCTAGTCCGTATAAATGATATTCTCTAGCTGAGCAATCTCTTCCCCTCAAAATAAAATCCGTGGTGCTGTAAAGCCGAGAAACAACCGGCTCTTGGCTTGGACACTTAGTGCGTACCCAAAGAACATTTGTAAGACATATCGTCATACTAGTGAAGTTGGTGGGTATGATGTGAGCCAGTATGCAGATGTCGTCATTGGAGTGTGTCCTGTTCACGCTACCAGAGTACCAGAGCCAGAACGCCTGCTCATCAACCACGGGCGTGAGCTGCATGGCAGAATGGCCGAACATGAGTAGTTAATATGCAGCACACTTCTCAGGGAAGTGTTGGGCAGCATATCACCTCCGTAACGTGTAAAGGAGACTTGCCCTGTACGCTGCATATAAAGCCCGTACCATAGCCATACAGCATACCATGAAATGTTCCAGCCTGAATGATAAAGATGCTTCAAATACTTTACTGACTGAAGCTGCCAAATAAGACTGAAGCTGCCAAATATGCCTCTACCTTAATCATCCATCATCATGGAACTATCATCACCAATCATCCATCATCATGGAACTATCATCATCAATCATCCATCATCATGGAACTATCATCACCAATCATCCATCATCATGGAACTATCATCACCAATCATCCATCATCATGGAACTATCATCATCAATCATCCATCATCATGGAACTATCATCACCAATCATCCATCATCATGGAACTATCATCACCAATCATCCATCATCATGGAACTATCATCATCAATCATCCATCATCATGGAACTATCATCATCAATCATCCATCATCATGGAACTATCATCACCAATCATCCATCATCATGGAACTATCATCATCAATCATCCATCATCATGGAACTATCATCACCAATCATCCATCATCATGGAACTATCATCACCAATCATCCATCATCATGGAACTATCATCACCAATCATCCATCATCATGGAACTATCATCACCAATCATCCATCATCATGGAACTATCATCACCAATCATCCATCATCATGGAACTATCATCATCAATCATCCATCATCATGGAACTATCATCATCAATCATCCATCATCATGGAACTATCATCATCAATCATCCATCATCATGGAACTATCATCACCAATCATCCATCATCATGGAACTATCATCACCAATCATCCATCATCATGGAACTATCATCATCAATCATCCATCATCATGGAACTATCATCACCAATCATCCATCATCATGGAACTATCATCACCAATCATCCATCATCATGGAACTATCATCATCAATCATCCATCATCATGGAACTATCATCACCAATCATCCATCATCATGGAACTATCATCATCAATCATCCATCATCATGGAACTATCATCACCAATCATCCATCATCATGGAACTATCATCACCAATCATCCATCATCATGGAACTATCATCACCAATCATCCATCATCATGGAACTATCATCATCAATCATCCATCATCATGGAACTATCATCACCAATCATCCATCATCATGGAACTATCATCACCAATCATCCATCATCATGGAACTATCATCACCAATCATCCATCATCATGGAACTATCATCACCAATCATCCATCATCATGGAACTATCATCACCAATCATCCATCATCATGGAACTATCATCACCAATCATCCATCATCATGGAACTATCATCACCAATCATCCATCATCATGGAACTATCATCACCAATCATCCATCATCATGGAACTATCATCACCAATCATCCATCATCATGGAACTATCATCACCAATCATCCATCATCATGGAACTATCATCACCAATCATCCATCATCATGGAACTATCATCACCAATCATCCATCATCATGGAACTATCATCACCAATCATCCATCATCATGGAACTATCATCACCAATCATCCATCATCATGGAACTATCATCACCAATCATCCATCATCATGGAACTATCATCACCAATCATCCATCATCATGGAACTATCATCACCAATCATCCATCATCATGGAACTATCATCATCAATCATCCATCATCATGGAACTATCATCACCAATCATCCATCATCATGGAACTATCATCACCAATCATCCATCATCATGGAACTATCATCACCAATCATCCATCATCATGGAACTATCATCACCAATCATCCATCATCATGGAACTATCATCACCAATCATCCATCATCATGGAACTATCATCATCAATCATCCATCATCATGGAACTATCATCACCAATCATCCATCATCATGGAACTATCATCACCAATCATCCATCATCATGGAACTATCATCATCAATCATCCATCATCATGGAACTATCATCACCAATCATCCATCATCATGGAACTATCATCATCAATCATCCATCATCATGGAACTATCATCACCAATCATCCATCATCATGGAACTATCATCATCAATCATCCATCATCATGGAACTATCATCAC
Organism: Chirona hameri; assembly: GCA_036785665.1. Classification (NCBI taxonomy): domain Eukaryota; kingdom Metazoa; phylum Arthropoda; class Thecostraca; order Balanomorpha; family Balanidae; genus Chirona; species Chirona hameri. The sequence continues at coordinate 28,673 of JAXIVJ010011765.1, read as the reverse complement.
CAATCATCCATCATCATGGAACTATCATCACCAATCATCCATCATCATGGAACTATCATCACCAATCATCCATCATCATGGAACTATCATCACCAATCATCCATCATCATGGAACTATCATCATCAATCATCCATCATCATGGAACTATCATCACCAATCATCCATCATCATGGAACTATCATCATCAATCATCCATCATCATGGAACTATCATCACCAATCATCCATCATCATGGAACTATCATCACCAATCATCCATCATCATGGAACTATCATGCAACGTCTACTGTGCGACAACATTATTTTACAATAGCATTTGTTATCTACGAGAAGCGAACATACGCTGCTATCGTTATTCGTTTCCAAAATCAACCTTCAGCATTGTAATGCCTAATCAAAATATAACGAATGGCTAGTTTACCTTCCAGTCGGTCTGATAATATGTAGGGCATAAACTGAGGCGTATACCATTCCTTCCATGCAATTCTGAAATGCATTTCGACCGATAAGCCTTCACTTGCTGTACAGGATGGCATGCAGCCGACTCTTACGTGGGGAGTGCGCTGCTGATATCAACTACTCATGCTCGGGCAGAGTTGTATGTCATGCAGCAGACGCCTGTCGTCAGCAGTCAGCGATCAGCAGTCAACAGCCAGCAGTCAGTGGTCAGCGATCGGTGGTCAGCAGTCAGCAGTCAGCAGTCAGCAGTCAGCAGTCAGTGGTCAGCGGTCAGCAGTCAGCAGTCAGCAGTCAGCAGTCAGCAGTCAGTGGTCAGTGGTCAGCGATCGGTGGTCAGCAGTCAGCAGTCAGTGGTTAGCGATCGGTGGTCAGCAGTCAGCAGTCAGTGGTCAGCGATCAGCAGTCAGCAGTCAGTGGTCAGTGGCAGGGGCGCAGCCAGACCTTCAGATAGGGGGGCGGGGCAAGCACCTGGGAGAGGCCCCCAACCCAAAAAATACCCGTGGATATGAAAAACTCTTCGGATTTCGGCCACTTTATTTTGTGAGGCCCCTTTTTAACATTTTTTCTTCGTCTACTTTTGATGAGCTGGATTGGACAAGGACCCTCAGTAGGCATTGTACTGAGCGCATTACTAATTTGTATTGTTACGTACAGGAGAGAAAACCTATCTTAGCTGACAAAAGGTGGGGGTCGGCTTTTGAGAGTGGGGGCGGCTGAAATGACCAAAACATGCACCCCATTTTGATACGTGTATTTAAGCCTTTGCAGCATTTTTTATGTGGATTTGCATGTTATAGTAGGTAGGTATGTACTTGTTAGTTAGCGCTGCGAAGTGGCGCGAAATTTGTTTACGGTTTTGCCTGATAGAACCCAGAAATATAGGCGGTGGGCCTTGTAGAGGATAATAAGCTAAAACTGATATTCATCCAATTCAGCGTTACGACGAACCGATGACGATGACTATGGCTTCGTTATGACGATGACTACCGATGTGACGCCGCGAAGCGGTGTGAAAATTTTGATTTGAAGTCCTGGAAAACGAAATGTTAATATTGGAACCAGACCGTGAGGTGAGATGGCTTGGGGAGATGGTCCTGGCCTGTTTCCACTATTAGCTCTTCGGTCCAGCAAATTGTGCACCGCTGGAGCAGCTTCCGGGTGCCGATCTCCTCCTCCTTGCGTTCGCGTCGCCTTTTTCGGAACTCAGCAAACTAGCTACACATGTAGCCTGCTTGAAACTTAAAAGTTAATATTTTATGAAGGAAATGGGCCCTGGGGCCAGCAATTACCGCCAAGGAGAGCCTCTGCCAGACACTTAATGAAATTCTTTTTCCCATTTTCCAAATTTGTATAAGCAATTGCGAAACCTGTGTCATGCCGCGAAGCGGCGCGAACTTTTCCTGTTTTGACACTAGGATAGCTGGATTTTGACTGCTGCAAAGACAATTTTTACGATAAATTGGTAACATTTACTTCAAAAAGTGTGTGTTGGGGGGGGGGTCGACCCTCCCCCGCCTTCTAAAAGTGGGGGGAGTTTGCCCAGACCTCCCCCAGACCCTCCCGTCAGCGACGCCCCTGGCTGACAAATATTGCAGCACACACTCTCCTGAGAGGAAAATTGTTAAATTGTTTTGTTCTACCATCACCCCCCCCCCCCCCCCCGAATTCAAAAACGCATCAGACTTATCAAATAACCATTTGAAAACCCAAGAAAACATTGCACCAGGTGGGTCAGAGTACAGCACATTACCGCTCATTATGACCGCGCCGACCACGGCTAGCAGGCGCTCTAGCTATAGCAGGCGCTCCAGGCGACGGCTAGCAACCTCTGGGCAGACTCGAGGGCCCCGTTCACAGACTCAATGGCCCTCTGGATAAGCTTGAGAGGGCCCTGAACAGACTCGATGGCCCCTTGGTAAGCCGAGAGGCCCCTAAGCAGACTCTAATAGCCTCCGGGCAGGTTCGAGGGGCCCCTGAACAGGATCAATGGATCATTGGGAAAGCTCGAGAGGCCCCTGAACAGACTCTAATGGCCCTTAGCCAGGTTCAAGAGAACCTTGAACAGACTCAATGACCCTCTGGGAAAGCTCGAGAGGCCCCTGGGCAGGTTCGAGAGGCCCCTGAACAGCCTCAATGGGCGCCTGGGTAAGCTGGAGAGGTCTCTGGGCAGGCTCTAATGGACCCTGGGCAGGTTCGAGAGGCCCCTGAACAGACTCGATGGGCCTCTGGGAAAACTATAATGGGCCCCTGGGCCGGTTCAAGAGGCCCCAAACAGACTATAATGGCCCCTGGCCAGGCTCGAGAGGCCCCTGAACATACTCAATGGGCCCCTGGACATGCCCGAGAGGCCACTGGGCAGGATTTTTTGGGCCGTGGGTGGGCTCAATTGGCCCCTGGATAAGTGAACATGCTCTAGAGGCCCCTGGGAAGGTTTGTTGGGCCGCTGAGGGGGCTCAATGGGCCCCAGAGCATGCTCGAAAACTCCCTGGGCATGTTTTTGCGCCCTTAAAGGAAATAGTTCACCTTCAACATGGGATTTTGAACTGAAATAGCAGTTTTGTAGCCCTTGTTGAGAAATCCTTATCTGCAACTTTTCTTGGCTGAAAAGACTCTCCAGCCGAAGATATTTGACTTTTTGGCGAAGGAATGCGGCGCATATATGATATACCGTACCGTCTGAGAGTGCCATCACTGGTCTGAGCATGCGCAGACCAATAACGCACACCATAAACTTAATAATTTACGACCTTCTGTCCTGAATTGGCGCGATGTAGGACCATTTTTGAAAAGAAAAAAAGAAACTGTATTAAAAAATATAATAAAATCGTGTTCTAAAAAAAAAATCCGAAGGTGAACTATTTCCTTTAAGTGGGCTCAATTGGCCCCTGGACATGTTCGAGAGACCCCTGGACAGTTTTTGGCCCCTCGGTGGGCTCAATGGGCCCCTGGACATGCCCAAGAGGCCCCTGGACCGGCTTCGAAAGCCCTTCAGTGTCTCTGAGTGCCCTTGACATGCACCAGAGTGACCCTTGCCTGGTTTGAGGGCTCATCAGTGACTTTTTGAAAGTCATTTAGCTAATGCAAATGGTATCTGGGCCAATCTCGGCGGGGCCCCCTGTGACCCGTAGGGGGAGGCAATTGCCCCCCTTGCCCCCACCCCCCACCTGGCTGCGCCTCTGGTCAGTGGTCAGTGGTCAGCAGCCAGCAGTCAGTGGTCAGTGGTCAGTGGTCAGTGGTCAGTGGTCAGCGATCAGCAGCCAGCAGTCAGTGGTCAGCGATCGGTGGTCAGCAGCCAGCAGTCAGTGGTCAGTACCTCAGCGATCGGTGGTCAGCAGCCAGCAATCAGCTGCCAGCAGTCAGCGTCCAGCAGTCAGCGTCCAGCAGTCAGCAGCCAGCAGTCAGCGGTCAGAATTGACCGGTATCAGCGGTATATCAGCGGTATCAGCGGAGAGGCGTGACTGCCAGTGGTCTGCTCGTTTGTCTGATGGCATTAGGGCGGTGTTTCCGATGATTGCTGCGGGCAGACGCTGCGGCCGGCAGCCGGCTATATGAGCCGCATATTGATGCCGAGTCGGCTCCTCAGCCCCGGGGCTTCCTCGTATTCTGACCTCCTCCCTCCTCCCTGTCGGTGCCGACCCCTCCCCCCTCCCCCCACCCCACCCCCACCCCACCTCACCGCACTCCGACCAATACTCGACACACCAGCCGCCGCCGTCACCGCACAAATATATCGCAATGACCGCCCGTGAGAACGACTTCGACCGACAGATCAATTACAATTAGCTGCTGTCGACACTAACTAATGAATATGCGGCATCATTAATCCTACAAAGATTGTGGGAAGCGCCCCATTGACCCAAGTGACTTATCACTGGTCACACACATCAGCGTGCCCTGTCACAATTAGGCCCGTTTTTTGCATACTTAAGTTCATGATCATGCGCTGAAGCATGTGTGCGTTCAGGGTTTGATGTGGGTGAATGACTCAAAGATCATGCAAATTATAGAAATACAGAGGAAAATTACATTTTTAATTGCAGAAAGTTGTCTTGGTGAGAATCACGAGCAGATTCAAACTGGTGTATGAGTAGATAGGAATGGTATTAAGATGGAGTCGTTAGTCCCGAACTAGATTACCTGCGGGAAACCTACTATGTTCTGCAGTTGTTAAACTCCTTTAGACGAGAACTCCAAAGCAGCTTCAAAACTGCGGGAACGTGTTGCCAAAAGAGTCCTTCCATCTTTACGTATTATCAGTCACAGCTACTTAATGTCACTAAGTAATCCAAGCTCTCAATTAATCGGCAATGAATACCAATAACCTCAAACCTAGGAAATATCCCTGAGGGATTCCTTTCCCCGTTCTACCGACATACATAATAACAATATTAAACCGTTTGCTTCGACAATACACCCAATGTTCGACATTCCTGGCATCACACCGATCCCGGACCTTTCTTCCGAGATGCAATCGTTCCGGCCCCGGTAGTCCGTGACTCTATAAACGCGAGTACGTGAGAAGACAACTGAGAACTACCTTGACCTTTCATTCTGTGACCAGAGTTTCTGTACCACCCTGGGGACCTAGCAACACGGACTCATCATCAGACAACGCTCCAGACTCGTCGAGTCGCCGCCACGCGCCCCGACCCAGAGCACCTCCATCCCGCGCTCCCGTGACTGTCATTTCGGCGACGACCCCGTGATCCAGCTCGTTTATCGGCGATGGACGCGCATTTCAGCTGTCGTTTATTGAACGGCCTGCGATGGCACCCGGCGGCTGTCGATCCGGGGAGGCACGTGTGAAGATCCCACCATAAATCGGCAGATTTACGTGTATGGCAGCGTTCGTCACGGTGTCGGTGTGCCGATAAGTACCCGATCAGTTCTTCCAAGGACTTGACGGGTATTCTTTGTGATTATTTGAACGGGTATCTAGGTGAAACTGTGGGGAAGATTTGGTAGGCACTAATGCATCGCTCAGTATTATAGCCAAAACTGTGGTATTTGATGGTAAACATGTAAAAGAAATGCATTATGTACCAAAGAAGTCTTTAAAAAATAAACGATAGTGTACTAATGTCTAATAAGTATGTATACAACACTATCCACTTCTAGAAACGAAATACAATACAGACCTCATCTGGTTGAAGGTGACGCCAACAGCAGGTTGGCATACCTCATAGCGAGGCACCAGAGAAGTATCGCCGGACTTGAGAATGAACTGAGAAAGTGAGCGCAAATTGTGTCGAGAGCCGATAGTTAGGAGTTCAAACTCGTTTACGCCAACTTTGAGACCACTGTAGTTGCAGTAGTCCCCGAGAGAAGCGAAAGCCAACTTCATGCGTGCGATAAGCTCTCATGACCCGAGCATCATCAGCATATTGCACTGCATGCGCAGAATCCGCATCGAGACTCAGTAGGGAGCAGGGAAACAGTTGTATGGCAGGTGCTGGCGTTGAACCGTCCGCTCCCCTTTTTGGCAATCACCGGAAGTATTGAAATGGAACGGAAGTCTGACGCATTTGGCGGATTGCCGCGCTTATATATTAGATGTTCGAGGGAATGTGTTCAGGAGGCAGGAACCTCGCTGGTCGTGACGAAAGAATTGATGAGGAGGAGAAGGACGTGTCCAATGGAGCTAAAGAAGAGCATCAGGATGCGGATACAGAGGCTGTCAGCCCCCACACCCGGAGAGTTGCGCATACTAAATATAACTTTGTACGAACATACAACCTTATCAAACGTGCCGGTTGCAGTCTTTGCAATGTTTATGCTGGTGAATCGACCATCAATAATTGGCTTCACGCCAATAGCGATCGTTGATGAGGATAAATCCTCGCTTAAACTTTGTGTAAGCCACCCAGGGATGCAATATAGGCCCTGTGGAAACGAGGAACTCATCTGCAGTTTAATCCCTAATGAGCGCTCCAGATGATGTGCCTCTTTGGATTCACTGGAGCGCGTCGGAATAAAGCCAACTGAAATATATCGCCCATCAGGCTTCATCCGATGGGTGATGCCTTTCTGCTCTTTTGATATACCACCTCGTAATAGCTCAAGTTGAGCATTATACGTGGGCAAATTTGTGAATGTTCCAAATTGGGAACAACTTGGTAATGCGCTAGTTGAGCAATATTAAAAGATAGGGTGTTGATAGATCATTGAATAGACCTCAAATAAACAAACAAATAGCAGTACTTATATTTACATGAAGACACGCTTAAAGTCTGAGATGTCATAGTTCACAACTTAACATGTTTTTCATGAACCAATAGAACCATCAATTAGTACTTAGCAAAAGAACAGTGTAGATCATGAAGCATGACGCATTGACGCATGCCTAGCTTAACCACAGCGTAGGTTGATATTATCAGAACTCAGAACTATCATCTCAGAATTCTCAGAACTATCATCGATCAGGACCAGGTACGAGACCCGTAACTTCGACAATCAAACTTCCGCAAGCAATTGAACATTCCCATTTGATCCCGAATCGGCCGCAATTAATGGTTATCCTACCAATTTATTAACATAGATTTGTTCTGTCAGAAGAGTATATAAGATTACTTTCAATTACAATAATTATATCAATTACTTTTGTTATTTCCCATACTAACATTGGTCTCCCTGTCCTCATCTGGTCGGAACTCAGACAAACATAACAGAGCAAATAGGTGCATGCCTCCTTTTGGTTTTGAGTATTTGATGACACATTCCATCCAGATGTTTTAAACTTTTGCTGAAGTTCATCATAATCAGGCGCGGATCTAAGGGGCGTTAGCCCCTCCCTCCCCCCCCCCCCCCCCCCCCCCCCCCCCCCCCCCCCCTGAGCCCGGGTCGTGTCCACGTCGCGTCATACAAACGCGCCCGTAGGGCGCAACTTTTTGTATGGCGCCCCCCCCCCCTGACCGAAATCCTGGATCCGCGCCTGATAATAATACATATATTAACAAACGTGTTACGTATGGTTATTCCATTTGATAAAAATTTACTCAGCAGCTTCGATTTGTTTCGAATACGTTTAAATTACAAATCAGATTGAAATGTTTCATGACCCTGAACAAACACAGAGCGACCAGACCAGTACATTCAGGCTGCAAGCGTCTGCAGTAGAGCCCTACATGGAATGAGAATCCCCATGGAACCCATGGAACGGGTTGGAAATGGGTGGGAATGGGGCCATTTTTGGAAATGTAACGGGTTGGAACGGGTTTGGGACAGACCATATCATTTTTTAGCACCACAAAAAGTGAAATATGCTGAAACGGGTGGGAATGGGAGCCCCATCAATTATGAATTCGGATTTGGATTGGAACGGGTTTGGATCTGGCTGAATGGGCTGGAATGGGATGGGGGCTGAAAATGTGTCCCATGAAGAGCTCAAGTCTGCAGATCAGAACCTGTAAGTGACACTTCTAAGATTTTTTAATAAGATAAGAGGAAATCCCGAATCCCATCTCTGCTTTGTCTCGTAAGATATTTCGAAGCTAATTGTAGAGTCCAGAAAAAAACAAACTTCATGTAACAACAAGCCATCAAATCAAAGTACGAGTCAAGAGACACTGCTTCACTTTTCACATTTCCATACTGCGTAAAAACGGAGATCAGTTGGCCTCCATCGCCCACCCCGCTCCCTGCTTCCACTGCCACTGGTCATCCCCACTCTCCAACCCTCCATCCGCCTCCCCGCTCCCTGCTTCCACTGCCACTGGTCATCCCCACTCTCCAACCTCCATCTCCCTCCCTGCTTCCACTGCCACTGGTCATCCCCCTCTCCAACCCTCCATCTCCCACCCCGCTCTCTGCTTCCACTGCCACTAGTCATCCCCACCCTCCAACCCTCCATCTCCCTCCCCGCTTCCACTGCCACTGATCATCCCCCTCTCCAACCCTCCATCTCTCACCCCGCTCTCTGCTTCCACTGCCACTAGTCATCCCCACTCTCCAACCCTCCATCTCCCTCCCCGCTCCCTGCTTCCACTGCCACTGAACCCCCACTCTCCAACCCTCCATCCCCACTCTCCAACCCTCCATCTCCCTCCCCGCTCCCTGCTTCCACTGTCACTGGTCATCCCCACTCTCCAACCCTCCATCTCCCTCCCCGCTCCCTGCTTCCACTGCCACTGGCCATCCCCACTCTCCAACCCTCCATATCCCTCCCTGCTTCCACTGTCACTGGTCATCCCCACTCTCCAACCCTCCATCTCCCTCCCCGCTCCCTGCTTCCACTGACACTGATCATCCCCCTCTCCAACCCTCCATCTCCCACCCCGCTCTCTGCTTCCACTGCCACTAGTCATCCCCACTCTCCAACCCTCCATCTCCCTCCCTGCTTCCACTGTCACTGGTCATCCCCACTCTCCAACCCTCCATCTCCCTCCCCGCTCCCTGCTTCCACTGCCACTGGTCATCACCACTCTCCAACCCTCCATCTCCCACCCCACTCCCTGCTCCCACTGCCACTGGTCATCCCCCTTTCCAATCCTCCATCTCCCACCCCGCTATCTGCTTCCACTGCCACTAGTTATCCCCACTCTCCAACCCTCCATCTCCCTCCCTGCTTCCACTGTCACTGGTCATCCCCACTCTCCAACCCTCCATCTCCCTCCCCGCTCCCTGCTTCCACTTACACTGATCATCCCCCTCTCCAACCCTCCATCTCCCACCCCGCTCTCTGCTTCCACTGCCACTAGTCATCCCCACTCTCCAACCCTCCATCTCCCTCCCTGCTTCCACTGTCACTGGTCATCCCCACTCTCCAACCCTCCATCTCCCTCCCCGCTCCCTGCTTCCACTGACACTGATCATCCCCCTCCCCAACCCTCCATCTCCCACCCCGCTCTCTGCTTCCACTGTCACTAGTCATCCCCACTCTCCAACCCTCCATCTCCCTCCCTGCTTCCACTGTCACTGGTCATCCCCACTCTCCAACCCTCCATCTCCCTCCCCGCTCCCTGCTTCCACTGCCACTGGTCATCCCCACTCTCCAACCCTCCATCTCCCTGCCCGCTCCCTGCTTCCACTGCCACTGGCCATCCCCACTCTCCAACCCTCCATCTCCCTCCCTGCTTCCACTGTCACTGGTCATCCCCACTCTCCAACCCTCCATCTCCCCCCCCCCCCCGCTCCCTGCTTCCACTGACACTGATCATCCCCCTTTCCAACCCTCCATCTCCCACCCCGCTCTCTGCTTCCACTGCCACTAGTCATCCCCACTCTCCAACCCTCCATCTCCCTCCCTGCTTCCACTGTCACTGGTCATCCCCACTCTCCAACCCTCCATCTCCCTCCCCGCTCCCTGCTTCCACTGACACTGATCATCCCCCTCTCCAACCCTCCATCTCCCACCCCACTCTCTGCTTCCACTGCCACTAGTCATCCCCACTCTCCAACCCTCCATCTCCCTCCCTGCTTCCACTGTCACTGGTCATCCCCACTCTCCAACCCTCCATCTCCCTCCCCGCTCCCTGCTTCCACTGCCACTGGTCATCACCACTCTCCAACCCTCCATCTCCCACCCCACTCCCTGCTCCCACTGCCACTGGTCATCCCCACTCTCCAACCCTCCATCTCCCTCCCTGCTTCCACTGTCACTGGTCATCCCCACTCTCCAACCCTCCATCTCCCTCCCCGCTCCCTGCTTCCACTGTCACTGGCCATCCCCACTCTCCAACCCTCCATCTCCCTCCCCGCTCCCTGCTTCCACTGCCACTGGCCATCCCCACTCTCCAACCCTCCATCTCCCTCCCCGCTCCCTGCTTCCACTGCCACTGGTCATCCCCACTCTTCAACCCTCCATCTCCCTCCCCGCTCCCTGCTTCCACTGCCACTGGTCATCCCCACTCTCCAACCCTCCATCTCCCTCCCCGCTCCCTGCTTCCAGTGCCACTGGTCATCCCCACTCTCCAACCCTCCATCTCCCTCCCCGCTCCCGGCTTCCACTGCCACTGGTCATCCCCACTCTCCAACCCTCCATCTCCCTCCCCGCTTCCACTGCCACTAGTCATCCCCACTCTCCAACCCTCCATCTCCCTCCCCGCTTCCACTGCCACTAGTCATCCCCACTCTCCAACCCTCCATCTCCCTCCCCGCTCTCTGCTTCCACTGCCACTAGTCATCCCCACTCTCCAACCCTCCATCTCCCTCCCTGCTTCCACTGTCACTGGTCATCCCCACTCTCCAACCCTCCATCTCCCTCCCTGCTTTCACTGCCACTGATCATCCCCCTCTCCAACCCTCCATCTCCCTCCCCATAACGTGAACGGTGAAGCCACCCGTCTTCCATCTCCCTCCCCATAACGTGAACGGTGAAGCCACCCGTCTTCCGTCGCCCTCCCCGTAACGTGAACGGTGAAGCCACCCGTCTTCCATCGCCCTCCCCATAACGTGAACGGTGAAGCCACCCGTATTCCGTCGCCCTCCCCGTAACGTGAACGGTGAAGCCACCCGTCTTCCGTCGCCCTCCCCGTAACGTGAACGGTGAAGCCACCCGTCTTCCATCTCCCTCCCCATAACGTGAACGGAGAAGCCACCCGTCTTCCGTCGCCCGTATCTCCTATCTTCCGTCGCCCGCCGTCCACTCAGGGGCCGGAGAGCTAACCTGAAAAATGGCCGCGATCCCGGGCACCTCGGCCGCCCGGCAGCCGTCAGACGCATCAATTATTAACGGCAGGCCTTCAAACTGCAGTCCTGCAAACTGCGCTATCGGCAAACTTTGGTGCGGCGACGGTGGCAAATGGTGACTAGGGCCCGGTAGAAGCAGCAGGAGTGGCCGTCTGACAACTGCCGCTTGTCGGCTGTGGAAGCGACCTTTTATGCTTATTGCATGGATAGGCACTAATGTATCTAATGGCATTAATGCACAATTTGAATTGGGTTTCAATTATAAATTATTTTCAGCTTCTTGCATAAATCGGTCTGGTGTGCAGTAGGTTAGTGTGCACTGTGCACTATTGATAATGTTGCATGCTGGATTTATGCGGCAGTGCTGGACGCAAATGGATTCGGTGTTAGATTCAGTTCGGTTTCATTTTGAGGCGTTCATAATCTTCTGACTGTGCAAAGAATCGCCTATGTAATCAACTCAAGGCAACTCAATGTAACGATAAGCGGTAGACTTAAATAACCGAATGTGCGGATCGGAACCACATGCCACATTTGATGCAATATCACCGCATTTGGTGCAATATCACCCAACCGAATTACTCGGTCTTTATTAGAGTATGGAATGGATTGGCTTAATCTGAAACCATGCTATTTGGAATTGATTAGATCAAGCAGTTGGCTACGAAACGAATTTGGAATTGACCAGCCTTATACTCACGTGTTAAATATTATTATAAGCCAGTCTTGCTTGCAGGGAATAGTGCATCTTTAACATTAGTTTGTAACTAAGATAGCCAGGTTGTCGAGAGTACTGAGAAATCTCAAAATCTGAATTTTGTCCTTCCCAAACGACCTAGTTGCTGAGTTTCAACCTAACAAAAAAACGACATAGTTGCTGAGGGTGGTAAACGTCGTTTTCGCGTGCGTGCCCCGCGGATGTACAACTCGTTGCCGCCCGACGTTCGCCAGAGATCCATTCGTGGTTTTCGAGGTAGCTTAAAGCGACATCTGCTGAGCGACTCTGGTGACTGAGACTGGCGTGTTGCTGTCCACTGCGTGCGAATGCCTGAGCATCCATGCATGATAATGTCTAGTTAAGGTGCTTGCGTGTTATTGTTTGGAAGTGTGCGTAATCCCATAGTGTGATCCTCACCTTTCGCTATGCTTTGTATGTTCCTTTGACGCTGAACGATCATAGCCACTATAGTAGTGTGGATGTTCTAAGAAGTAAATACAAATACAAATACAAATAGTGCGCGGTGATGTCACCGCGTACTTTCTGTAGTACTGGCTGAGGCAGAGCCAGTCATCTTTTTATGTTAATGAAACACCTCACTTATGGCATATTTCCGGTTACAATAAGCAATATATGATAAAATAAACTTGTGTTTTCCAACGAAAGCAGCAGTTACCTAGTCTTTCCATAAAATTCGATATTTTTCATGAATTTTCATGCCAAAAAATGAATACGCCACCACCAAATTCTCAACGCTAAACGCCGCAAGGAAAAAAAACACAAAAAAAACACAAAGCCCGAACGAACAGTATGTAGTAATGACTAGTAATGTAGTAATGTATGTAGTAAAGTAATGAGTAAAAGAGTCCCGTAATAATTTAATTTAATAATCTTTTTGTGATCTAGTGTAGGACTTGCAGATAATTCAAAGCTCTAAAATTGATGAAAAACAAAAAAACGCATGACATTACTTGCCCGGCTTAGAGCGTCTTTAATTTAGTATCTCCTACAATCGTCATCCAGATGGCAAAGAGCGCAAGAATTATCACGTATGCCAAGGTGGTTTACATCAAGGCGATATGTTTACATAGCAATTTCACACAATTTCACAATTTAAGTCTTACCTTCATGTAAAGGTAAGCTTAATTCAATTCATTTATATTGATATGGGGGTGGTCGTTCGGGAGAAGTGTCCTGGGCGGAATTGGCCTCCATCTTGGATTTTTCTCTTCACGGTCGCGTGATCTTTTTTATGGTGAACGTAAACAGTAAATAAACCCTATTGTGGTAGCTTGCTTCTGAGTTTGTAACCGCTATTTTGTCTCAGCCGCGCAGATTACTGCACCATCGAATTTGATGCAGATTCTAAGATAAGAAAATGATGAACAGTAATGCCGATCAAATACTTGTTATCTGATACAAGTCTCGAAAAACGCCAAAGTCTTAACGCTGATAATTGCTGAAAAAAATGGACTAAATGAGCATTGAGGTCCATGTTTTAAACGTGTTTAAAGCTCATACAAGTGCAAAAGAGTGCATTTCCTTTCGGGACAGAAACCCGTATAATCCCTTTAAGGGACAAATCTCGTGACGTTTCGCATACGCCATCACTACTCCACTGTGATTTCTACCACACTTCGTTTTCGCTATTTGAACCGACCGCCACCGAAACGTATCAACTTTGTCAATTTGGAACCGATTTCCAATAAAAAATTACCAATAGATCCTTCGTGAAAAGACGCATTTTGTATGGGTGGCTGGCCGGTGTTCATGATGCAATTTTTTGATTAAATTTGGATAAAGTTCGTGTTTTGTTTACTTTGAATTGACCCTTAGCTCAAAATATTATTGGCTATAACTTTGCAATTTTCATTGGATTTCCAATTGAAAATAATACCGCCACTCGTCTTGAAAAGGCACACCATGTCGTGTCAAAGCGGAAATAGCCGGCGCGCCGCGCCGCCTCCCGAGCATCGGCCGCCATAGGGAAATCGGCACTTTTTTGTATGTTTTTCGCTCTGATGACGCACTGAAACTATACAAAAAAGAATAACTAGCTATGACACGCAATAGATGTATTAACTACGCTATAGAAACATTTATGTACCTCTGTGACAAAACTCGATCTGCCATTTGCATGTTTGTGAGTGTTTGCACGGTCAAATTAGCATTGAACGCGTTTTTTTTCTGTGGATTTTTCCGACCTCGCGGCATTTTAATTTAATGTATTCAGTCAGGGTGAATTATTTCTCTTAACTAGCTATAAGGCGTTACAGACAATTATGCAGTGCATATGAGCATTCAAAAACAAATCATATCAGACTTAAACTCTATCCACCATTCACAGTTGAATATCACGAACGAAAGAAAACAAGCTAGTGGAGCAAGTTGACTGGTTCTTATCTTAGCGAATGTGCACAACTACTTCGTGACATTTTGTATTAACTCGTGTTACGCTTTATGCTATGCTCAGTATGACCCATGGACTTAAACTAATTTTGAAGTTGAATACCGGAAAAGTTGACAGGGTCTTATTTTCGCGAACATATGTTTAAAGCTAGCCACGTTTAAGCACCTTGATGCTGAAAAGTGGGTTAAATGGGTGGAACAAACAACAAACAACAAACATCACAAGATATCAAATAACAAGGGCTATAAAATGTATATCTCGGATTTGTGTTTTTTGTTTGTTTTTTGACCCACCAAATTAAAATAAACGATTTGTGTAAATGCCCTCAAAATCAACAATTTCCAACATTAAAAAAACGGAATTTGTGTGGGAGAGGGGGTAACTAAAGTGGGGATGGGGCAAACGGTATGACGTCACACGGCTGCGGTTGGCTGCGGTTCCTGCGGTCGGTACGAAGCAACCGCAGGAGAAATGTCACGTAAAGTGGCGCGCGCGGCATTCAGTGTTCAAGAGACGCCTGCTTGTGATGACGCATGAGGAAAGGGGCGGAGCTAGAGCCAGCTGGAAACCGCCGAACCGCAGGTGGTCGTAAACAGGCCTCAGGTATGTCGGGTACGTACAACTTTCGCTTCTAAAATCTGCCGGACGCCAGGAATTGCTTGATCGGGTGGTGGGGTCAGGGCCTGCACAACAAGCTATGCTTAGCGCCGTGCCTGACCTCGGAAATCCATCCATTCAAAACATTCGGACTACATTTATTTTTTAACGACAGTCAGAGTCATCTATTGGGAGGCCGACGAACTATTCCCGACCATCTATTCCCCAATCTGACACACCATGCCTTTTGATGGGTGGCTCGTACCAGTAACTGCAATATTCTCCGCAATAGAAGCACATGCAGTATTTAATTCAATACATTGGGGATACATTCTGCATGTGGTTACAGTTTTAAGTGATTACCTTTGTATATTGCGAATCGATTTCCAATTGAAAATTACCAATAGATGCTTCGTGAAAATACGCATGTGTTGATTGGTGGCTGGTCGGTGTTCATGCAATATATCGATACAAATTGACAAAGCTTGTTTTTTGTTGTTGAATTGACGCTTAGCTCGAAATATTATTGGCCATAACTTTGCTAATTTTTATTGGATTTCCAATTGAAAATAATGTCGACATTCGTCTTGAAAAGGCACACCTTTTGATGGGGGTTCGTACCAGTAGCTGCAATGAAATATTAACCACTGGCGGATCCAGGGGGGGGATTTTGCCCCACCTCCAGGCAGGGGCAAAATCCCCCCATACCACGCTCGACGGGGGCGGCAAAAAAAAAGCAATTTGCTTTACAATTCTGTTTTCTACGATTTTTCCAATATTGCTCATTTTTTTTACCAACATGACGTCATCAAAACAGCATTATCTCCCAAAATACTTAATCAATTTCAAATAAATGTTTACAGCCTACGTATAATTGTTGTAAACTCAGCTACCAAACATTTCAGCAAGATGCACCCCATATGTCAAAAACTATTCAAGGAAAACCTCAGGGGGGCCTGTCAGCCCCCCCCCGTAGGGCGAGGGTTAACCCGCGCCGTGCCGGGGGCGTTTAGAAGCACCCCCCCCCCCCCTCTAAAGTTTTTCGAGGATAGCGAAGAAACGGCGGCGTGCAGCGCCGCCGTTTTTTGCACAACTGTTCGGGCATCAATTGCGCACATTATGTTTAAAAAATACATCGGGTCATCTCAGGTCAGGTCACCAGACCAGGTCACGTGACCCCACCTCCAAAAATGTTTCCAGTCGTACCACAGCCACAGTTTTGGGCTGATCGATTTCGTACTTACAGGATTTCATAAGGGCAATAGTACCTACCATAATTTTATCTCGGATTTTGTATATCGGAGACCTAAGGTCGGGTCAATTTCGTGACCTCCCCATTATAAGTAAATGGGGAAATAATCAAATGCTTCCTATTCTGAGGATACGAATCATATCAGCCAATTTCTTCTGGATAATGCTATCATAGGCCATTCTTGAAATTCCAGCTGAATTTTTTTGTTCAGTGACCCCTACAAGGTCAGATGAGGTCACCCGAGGTCACCAACACTTGTTTGCCAATAACGCTCGACAAAATAAAGATAGAGAAGTGAAACTGGCACAAATGTGTTTGTCGCGTCAAGGCACGTCTCTCAATGTGCAACATGACCTAATTGGGTCACCACTTGACCTTGACCAAAGGTCAAATTTATAGATTGACCTAACCTGGTCATCATGCATATGACACGAAGCGCCATGATGAGACAAACACGATGGCTCAAAATTATTTCCCTATCTTTGTTGCGTAAAAAGATATTTGTGAAAACTGTTTTGCAAAAAAAATGCCTTTTTGACATTTGATGAGCGCTGGAGTTTAAACTATTGATCTATTGTTTGTATTTTATTAAGCAGATCACCAACAGGGTCGCCCCCACTGACAGGTGAAGTCACATAGTCAAACCGATAACACGATTACTCCATAACGTACATCGAAACATTAGTAAGATATAAATAGTGTAAACAATGCAAAGTGAACTGATAAATGATGCAAGATAAAAACAGCGACCGTAAAAGACGAGTTACAGATATGCTATATAAGTGATGACATGTTTTATAGAAGTGTTAAAATGATCTACAAGGAAATCCACCTCTGGGACGCTGTTTAAAAAAGTTGACTAGCCTAGGTACCCTGCAGAGTAGACTGCCCTTCACGGTGTTAACGCGGGGGCAGATCTCGTGTAACAGCTTGTGAGTGCGGGTCGATCGAGCTGGTACATGAAGTGACAAGCTTGTTAGCAAAGTTTGAGAATCTAATTTCGAGTGGAAAATGTTCCTGATTAACAATAGGTTATGGTGAATCTTACGAGCTGATACAGAAGGTACCCGGAAGTGTTGTGCCAGGCCTGAGTATGCTAAAGAAGTTGTATGACCAGAGAAAGTACTATCTAGAAGCCAAATTAGAAATTTGTGTTGAACTCGATCGAGCCGCACTGTGTGGGAATCAGCCGCACCCCCCCCCCCCCCCCCCCCCCCGATCACGCTACCATATTCTAAAATTGAGCGTACGTTGGAGAAGTAAGCGCACAGTAGACCAAGTCGTGAATTTCTCCAACGTGCTCGAGTTTTGAAGCACTAATAAAATATATTGTCTGGACGGGCGCGCGCCTGAGGGTCATAGTGAATTATTTGCATTTTTGGGGATTCAGAGTTAGTCCCCATCTGGCGGACCAGGCTGTCAGACGATCGAGATCCTGTTGCAGCAGTAGTCCGTCAGATGGGGAAGTAATTTTGCGATAGATTTTGACGTCATCGGCGTACAGAACGCAGCCGGACTGAATTTCAAGTGGAACGTCATTGATGAATAATGAAAAGAGAAGTGGAGCCAAAAGAGAACCTTCTGGAACACCAGACGTTACTGGTTTCCAGTCGGAGGTTTTGCCATTGACGATGACCCTCTGACGCCTATCGAACAGATACGAGACAACCCATTGTAAGGCAGAATCCCTCAAATGATAGGAATATTTTAGTTTATAAATTAGAAGCGAGTGATTAACGCTTTGAAAAGGAGCCGAATAATCTGTATATATAGCGTCCGTCTGTTATCCGTCCGATGTGGCTTTCCACGCTGTTCTAAGATGGACAGCAAGGTTAGTAACACACGATCGGCGGCGGATAAAACCATGCTGTTCATGACACAGGACAGGTGATACGTGCCGAAGTAGTTCGTCATAGACTACTCGCTCTAGTACCTTTCCGAATAGAGGAAGCAGGGACACTGGACGATAATTTGAAGGGGACTTTTTATCACCCTTCTTGAAAATTGGAATGATCTGACCTTAAATCTGAGGACACCTTGCCGATTGTATTTTTCAAGAGCTTTCCATTGTTTGTTTTTTCGTTTGTTCCTAGATATCATAGTTCCTGTGATATCTGGAGATTTCTGGAGCGAAGTCCTAAAACTTGCAAATCTGACCATTGATGACCTCGGGTGACCTCAATATTGACCTGAGAAAAAAAAATGCCTGAAATAGCTGCAAAATGCATTCTGACGAACTGTCGAACGTGTCTTTCTCCAGTTTTGTCTACGTCTCATAGGAGCCGAGTTAGAGGGGGCGTCGAAACGCCTCCTCCCCCCCCCCCCCCCACCCCACCCCAGGCACGGCAAAGGTGGCGCCGAGCACCGGCACGGCGCGGGTTAAGGAAATCAACGTACTCTGGACGAGCCTGGGTTGATAATTTTGAAGTAATGCGCGCAACTCAGGTCAGCTTTAAAATATTTTAACCAGCAGTTCACTTCCACAGCAACACACTGTTGCTGTGGCTGTTTTTGCATAGTTGGTTCATTGTTTCACATTTATAGTATACAAGTAATAGTAAATATGCTATGATAATGATTGCAAATTTTGTGAAAATAATTATATGCTTAATCTGAGCGGGCCGGACCGGGCCTGGGCCTCAATATTATGCATTTCACCGGGCCTGGTCTGGGCCTGGGCTTGGTGTTCATGGGCCTGGGCCGGGCCGGGCTGGGGGTTAGTGGGCCAGTGGCGAACATTGCCCGTGCCGACTTGTGGCCGCGGGCGGTGTCCAGCCCTGCGGCACAGTCTTACTCCCGGGCGGTGTCCTGCCATGCGGCGCAGTCTAACTCCCGGGCAGTGTCCTGCCCTGCGGCACAATCTAACTCCCGGGCGGTATCCTGCCCTGCGGCACAGTCTCAACTCCCGGGCGGTGTCCTGCCCTGCGGCACAGTCTAACTCCCGGGCGCTCGGCAGAGCCACTCCAGAGAAACGCTCGGCCGGCGTGCGGCAACAAGACCAGTCAGCAGGTCACCACACATACCCAGCAATTTATTGATCAAAAGGTCGCGGCTTCATTTCACCCGATATACGATGGAAGAGCTTCCTGCCCGTGTATATAGCCTATCAAAATTACTTTGATCTGGACATATTTCTATAACTTCTGTGAACCTCGTGAACTGTCTTGAACTGGATCAGCCTTTGGGTAGCCTAGGGGAATTGGATTGATTTCGGATCAGCAGTGGACGGATTTGAATAGTTTCGGGCTTCTCTTCTGGATTGTTCCAATTCATGCTTTTCTCAAAGTGTCATGCTTCATTTAATCACAAGTTTCAAACAAGTAACTACTAAACGCATTGTCGACATGACAATGCTTGCACAATTGTTGCATCGCATCATCTTATCATTTACCAACCATGATCGTAAAGGATTGTTGCTGAAAAGATTTACGATGTTTTCCCGTCGAACGAGACAACCATGACTCTGCATGACGCTGCAGGTGACTCTGCATGACGCTGCAGGTTCGGGGACTCTACCAACTCCTAGCAGGTATGTCAAAGACTTGTCTTATAACATATCAACGTCAAACTTCTCGACAACTTATGGGTGAAAACTTTTATCTGGTTCTCGCTGAACAAGTTTTACGCTTATCCCGAGAGCCGATTATAGCGTCGTTTAGCTATGTCAGACTGGTAGTCCGGACTAGTGATGTCAATCGGTAACCAAAATTTTGGTATACCAAAAAAATACCGATACCAAGTTGGTAATCGGTCGGTCAGGCCAGAATTTTTTGGTCATTTATCAGTATCACAGTCCACAATTTCCACCTTTTCCAGCAATAGGTCGCTTAAATCAAACAATTACAATAACTTATACTCTATGGGATCAGTGGCGGCTCGTGGTCCCCAAAGTATCTGAGGCCCAAGTCCAGAAGTTGCAACGGAGGAGCAGCTGCAACTTGCGAGTTTAGTTAACAAACTTAACAAATCACATGCGTAAGAACGGGGGCTCCAACTATTTGTTCAGAATTATTGATAAGATCTTTATTTGTGTCTAATAAGGACAATTTGGGTCAGTAAAAGGTAGATCAAGACGAGAGGAGCTCAAATACCTACGCAAATACATTTTTCATAGGGGTTGGGGTTCACTCAAGACGAGATCGAAGTTTCACCCCCACACTTTTCATGACGTTCCTAAGATTCTGAAACAAATATGAAATAAGCCGTTCAAGTTACTTAGGTTTTCTCTCAAATCATGTCAGAACGTAAGCTAATTTACGGCCGATTGCAGGCGTTTGGGAGAGTTTGGTCTCCATTGAATCCGGCGGTGTCAAAATCTTAACTATTTAGTTCGGAACTTATATCAAAGACTGTGCTTTCAAGCATAGCTCTACTACGAGTATATACAGCTTACAGTCACAGTTCTCTATGCAAAGAAAACCGGCTGCTTTTAACAAAAAGTCACACCTGGCGCCATCTAGTGCCTGGGCCGACACCTCGCGGCAGCATTCGAATCTGAGCCTTCGAGCAGATCGCATTAAGCATGTGCATTTGCGCCAGCCTCTAGAGGCCGAACTGGCGGCGGCCTCAGCCGGCCTGGGACCATGCAGCCGGGCGAGAGAGCTGCGACATTTGCTGGAGCATCACATACCCGGAACGAATTATAACGCCACAATTAAGTTATATCTCATGTAATATTGAAGAATGTCCTGTATCCTTATGGTGATGAATATTCACTTATCTCAAGAACACCGCAGTTCGATAGAAACATCGTCACACGGTTGCAGGGGATTCAAAAGTTGCCGCTTTACTCGGCCGGAAAAGGTCTGCCCGCCACCGACGCTAGCAGACTGCGTTACAGTAATAAGACATCATAATATGGATAACAGATGATAGTTTTCAAACACAAATGTGGCCAGATCGATAGATCAACATGTTCTCTTGTTCATGAACTTTGATTTCCGTCGCTACGGCTCCTAGAAACCGAATAATCACTTTGAGGCCCAAAACATCCGGGCCTCAGATGGCTACCATTGGTCGGCACAGCGCGACAGCGTCGGTTGAGCGGCGTTCGCCCGCTGGTGCCTCAGTAGCTGGGCTGAACGGGCGGAGGCGGTGAGGCGGCAGGCCGGCCGGGCCTCAGTCGGCTCGTAGTGGTTTGCTGTTATATGGTAAACGTACTCGCGGGTGGATGGAAGAGCCGGATAATTTCGGTGATATGCCATAATAAAATGCACTGCGATGTGCAGAATGGAAATCACTCGCACATCTTTTTTCCATGGCAACCAATGAATATTTCAAAGCACATTTGTCCTAAATAATAGGTGAGGCCTCAGTTGCCTCATATGACGAGCCGCCACTGTATGTGATGCATACATTATAATAGTAGATTTGCAGTAATATCAAGATTCAAAGAACAATTGCATTTAACATAATGATGATGATTTGGGCTTCGGGGTGCTGCAATACACATGCTAAAATCAACACAAAAACCAAGACGTTGGTTTAAGCACCCTTCATAGCTGTTGGCAGTTGGCAGTGGTACACTTCATAAATCACTATATTATAAATTATTGATGGTACATGTTACATATACATCAGACCACATAATAGGCTTACTACTTGTACACTGTTCATTCATTGTGTGGTGTTTGAATGATAAGTGCTTCTTAACCCTATTTGTAACAGGGGGGGGGGGCGGATTCCGCCCCCCTCATGTTTTTCGCAGATATCTCCAGAACGGCTGGGAGTAGGCCCATTAAATTTTGGGACTTTCCTAGAATTGAATACCGCATTTGGAGTCAAAATTTTGAGTTCTTAACCTGAACAGAGGCGGTTCCAGGGCACAGTTTTGGGTGGGTTCAGAGGCGACATTTGGCGATAATACGGAAATGCGATCTTCACGGTTTCTTCCTAACTACCTCAAGTATGAAGGAGTTGCATCGGTTTACGGTGATTGCATCAAGTGCAAATTAGTTGATTTTAATTCAATATCATACAAATTGCATGGCAGAGGCGGTTTCAGGGGCTTGAAAAGGGGTGGGTGGGGGGGGGGGGGTCCAGGAAGTATTCAATGCTTGGCGGGAAGCCAATAGAGCAATGCAGGGGGCATTTATAGCTATCAAGATGTAAAAAATAGCTTCTGCTTCCATTATTTGCATAATTTATTACATATAGAGTTTCAGGGGCGTGTTCAGGCACATGAAAAGGGGGGTGACTGGCATGGTGATGACGATATGCCAGCGATAACGGCGCAATAGATGGTTAGCTTATAATGGTATATGCACATATGAGGCCATAAAAGGGAATAAAGTCATTTTTTGCAGAGGCGCGCTCAGGAATGGAAGAAAGGGGGTTATATTATTGCAAGGAAACTAAGAGGCATGGGCGTACAATGACATAACATATTGCTGTTTTCGGATTAAAAACGCACCACAGGGTACTCTACGAACGATTATAAGATAATAGGCGAGTCCAGGTAGGGTAAAAAGTGGGGTAAGCAATGTTAATTGAAGTTGTAAGTGGAATAATCACTGTTGACTAGTTAGTATCATAATAGCGGATACTATACTTATCAAAAGGTCTTGCGCCGCCCCAGTTTGGATTCTGGATACGCCTATGATGAAGTACAACATGCAAAAAGGGACTATCTACGATCAGTAACACATTTATAGTGCTGGGTAGCAAATTGTCTGCGGTTAATATTGTTTTCCAATTTGACCTCCCTTTTTCACTAACCTGGTACCGCCTATGGCAAAAAAAATTATAACTGTTTTGTCTAATGTCACAATCACATACCATTTCATTTATTTAAAAAAAAACATAAAAAAATGATTTTATTACGCATTTACTTCACCCCCATATTGAGTGACCTGCACACGCCTATGATTTTTGAATGTTCAAACGTCACCGTCATATATAAATTTCCAATTCAATCTCTATCGATTTCTATTATTTGTGTTAAAATCGGTTCATAAACATGACAGCTATGTTTGATCAAAAATACCACTAAAATTTGTAGTTTTTGCCCCCCTGTTGCCCCCCTATCATAAATGTAGATTTTGTATTATTATTTAGAAATGTAGATTGTGTTGAGGGGAACCAAACACCGTTTCATTTTCGAAATTCGGACGGGTAGATCTCGAGATCTCCGGGGGCGGAATCGGCCCTCCCCCCCCCCTGTTACAAATAGGGGTAGCCAGGAGCCTGTTACAAATAGGGTTAAATATTAAGTGAAATTACTGAGTCTGCCTTTGCCTTTGAGATGCCTGAGATGCCTTTGAGCTCCAAAATATGCGCATAACAAAGTCTGATGTATTCTCTGCATGTTATGTGCATTGAATTAAGGATGAACGATGCATTTGTAATTTGTAGGGAAGAATTGCATTGATGGTCTTCTCTGGCATACCATTTTTGTTTTGCCATTTATTTTTATGATGTTCAAACTGATATTTTCCTTCTAAAAAATACTGCAATGTATTCCAAATGTTCTTGTCTAGTCATTTGACGTGAATTTTCTAAATCGGTTAAATTTGGGTATATTTTAGTCTGGGAAAAGTCGGTTTGGTATTCGGTTTTAAAAACTTTGCAAAAGTTGGTTTCTGTTCGGTCATGTTTTTTTTTAATGCAAATGACATCACTAGTTCAGACGCTTGGCATTGCCGGGCCCTGATTTCACCGACGATGACTCAGAGGCTGGCGCAGAGCTGTCCCAACTTACGCCGGTAACTTTTGCCCAAACTTGCGCAACAAAAAGCCAGATAACGAAGTAAGCAGGGCTTAGAGGAACGACAAACTAGTGAAAAAGTTCGTTTGAAGGCAGTTGGAAATGCAACAATCAAGCTGATTAAGAAGCCGCCGAAAAGTGCCAGTCGTTTCCATGCAACTTAACTTTATGCTCTGAAATGTTAATGGCAGCTCAGACCTTTTTACTCCCATTCCCGAAGATCTTGTAATGGGAATGTGTCTACTGTTTAGGAATGTCAAAAAAATACAAATCTTACGGTTTTTTCTTACGGTACTATTGGTTTGATTGTTGGATACGATGAAATTAACATATGGAGCCTCTTTAGTTCAATTTTCACTTATATTGTGTTTGCTTTTTCTTCTTTTTTTCGATATCGATAAAACGATAGCCACTATATTGAAGGAATTCAGAGGGAAGAACATGTTATGTAAAACGGCGCACCTAAGATAATAAACAATCCATACGAACAATGTTAACAAACCGTTGAAAAGCAAAATGGCCATCGAGGTTCTGTTCGGCTGTCTCTATCAGCGCTCACGAGCTGTTTTGTCGAAATGCTATTGACCGGCGCTAACGATATGCTAGCAAATTTGTAGCGATATTTCGATATTATCAATGCCTCTAGTAGTGCTGGGGTCTACCCGATAACTTTTTCTACCAGCCAGTTCCTGGGGTCTTTGGAATATATCAGCAACTAGTGTGCATCTTGAAAAATGAAAGGCATGGTTCGATTCAGAAAATTATGTTCTATACACCACTGTAAAAAGCGATGTCAGTAGACACACTCCCTTTAACCCTCGCCCTACGGGGAAGTCCTAAAACGACCCCCCTGAGGTTTTTCTTGCATAACTTTTTAGACATGCGGCGCATCTTGCTGACATATTTAGTAGCCAAGTATACAACAATTATACGTATGCTGTAAAAAGTTAATTGAAATTGGTTGAGAAATTTGGGAAAAAATGATGTTTTGATGACGTCATGTTGGTGGAAAAACGATATATGTTTGCAAAAATCGTAGAAAACAGATTTTTGAAGCAAACGCAATAATCAAAGATATAAAATGTAATTTTCTTTAAAATGGCAATCTCGGATTTTTGAAATGTTGGGTTTCTGACTCCCAAAATGAACAAAACTGATTTGTTTTTTGGAAAAAATCACCACAAAATCAAAATTTTCGAAGATGTTAAAACGGAATATAAGTGAGAAAACTGAGTATGGATAATACTCAAACCAAATTTCAAAGAAATATCTCTATTTTTGACTGAGTGATGGCTCCCTAAGTGTAAGAAATGCATGACGTCATTGTTTTTAATAACTTTTTGGACTTTTTTGACCAGGTACGAATAAATGATTACCTTTTCTGTATTTCTGAGACAAAACTGGTAAAGGAACATGCCTTTTTATTTACATTTATCAATTTCTCATTTTGAGGTTTTCTGACAGAGCAAAATCGCTGTTCTGGACGTGGTTGATCGAGGTCATTCACTTGACCTGGAAGGTCACTTGTTGACCCAAAACCTAAAAAGTGCATACCGTTAGATTCCAAACATGTCAGGCTTTCAAGAAGGAGTGATGTGTCCAGCTTTGTGGATAGGATGTTTCTGAGACAGAGGAGATCGTGCTGGACCCGCCGGGCAGCTAGAGATGGAACTTTGAAGTGGCGGCAGAGGTCTGTGTAGGGTTGTGAAGGTGCGGATCCGGAGGAGGTGTGATGTGATAGCCACATCAGGAACTTGTGCTGAACCCGATCGACCCGCACCGTGTGGGAATCGGCCGCACCAGCCCAGATTAAACTCGCGTACTCCAGGATTGAGCGTACACTGGCAAAGTAGGCGGCAAGCAGAGTCGTTCAGTCAAACTTTGAACTGTTCGTCGAACCTGTCTGAAAAGACCGAATAAGAATTCCGAGCGATTGGTTCGCTCGTTTGACAACATCACTGACATGCGCCATAAAATTCAATTTAGTGTCCAGTGTTACGCCCAAGTCTCTGATCTCACCAACGTGCTGGAGCTGAGATGTATCAATAAAATAACTTGTTTGGACTGGTGCGCGCCTGAGGGTCATAGTAAACGATTTGCACTTAACTGGATTTAATTTTAGGCCCCATCTTCTGGACCACGCTCCGAGACGATCCAAATCCTCCTGGAGCAACTTACCATCAGACGGGGATTCAATTTTGCGGAAAATCTTGACGTCTGCGTACATTAGACAGGTTGACTAGATGTGCCGGGGCAGATCGTTAATGAAGATAGAGAAAACGAGAGGTGCCAAAATCGAGCCTTCCGGCACTCTGGATGAGACAAGTTTCCAATTAGATTTGTTTCCGTTGACGATGACCCTCTGGCGCCTATCGAACAGGTACGAGACAAACCACTTTAGAGCGCTGTCAGTAACGTTGTATGACTTTTCAAGTTTGTGGATGATGAGTGTGTGATTTACGCTTTGGAATGCGGCCGAATAGTCAGTGTAAATGGCGTCTGTCTGGTACCTGTCCGATATGGCCTCCCACGCATACTTTAGATACGTGGCAAGCTTGGTGGTACATGAACGCTTGGGAATAAAACCATGCTGCTCGGCGCATAAAACAGGCGAGACGTGGCGAAAAAGCGTATCGTACACCACACGTTCCAGTGTCTTCCCGAAGAGACTGAGCAGGGACACAGAGCGGTCATTTTGGGCCAACTTTTTGTCGCCTTTTTTGAAAATAGGGATTATGTTCGCCTGCTTCCATCTAGTCGGGAAGACAGCAGAATTTATGGACGCAGTGCAGATCTTGATGATAGGCACCACCAGCTCCTCAACGCACTCCACTATCACATGGGCGCTTATATTGTCGGTGCCGCCAGCTTTGTTGGGAGTAATAGAGAGGAGTGCGCTCCTCACTGCGGTTTCTGACACATGCTGTCGTGATAAAGTTCCTAACTTGTAAGTAGGAGCGTCCGGGAGCTGGTTTGCAGAGGGATCTGTGAATTTAGCTGCAAAAGCCTCGTTTAAACCCCTATTAGTGGCAGGGGGCAGATTCTGCCCACCCCTCAGGTTTTTCGCAGATATCTCTCGAACAGCTAAGAGCAGACCCATGAAATTTTAAGACTTTTCATAGAATTGAATTCCGCATATGAAATCAACATTTTGAGTTCCTAACCTAAAGAGAAGCGGTCGCAGGGGCCCAGTTTTGGGAGGATTTTGTATCTATGACATTTAGCGATAATACGGAGATGCGATATTCACGGCTTCTTCCTAACTTCCTGAAGTATAAAGGAGTTACATAGGTTTACAGTGATTGAAACAAATGCAAATTAGTTGATCTTAGTGAACTATAATAAATATTGCACGGCAGAGGCGGTTTCAGAGACTTGAAAAGGGGAGGTTTACCAGGAAGTAATTTTCATATATTTTGCCTCCCTTTTTCGCTAACCTGGCACCAGCCTATGGATAAAAATATGTTTTATAACTGTTACGTCCGATGTCAAAGTAGCGCACCATTTCATTTAACGAAAAAGAAGTAGAAAAAGTCGGTTTTATAAGGCATTTATTTTATACCCAAAATTTAGTGACCTGAAAATGCCTATGATTTTTGAATTTGCAACAGTCACACCATCATATATAAATCCCCAATTCAATCTCTATCGATCCCCATTAGTTGCGTTGAAATCGGTTGATAAACATGACAGCTGTGTTGGGATCACAAATACCTATAATATTTGTCGTTTTTGCCCCCCCTGTTGCCCCCCTTATCCAAAATTTCGGATTTTTTTTAATTTTTTTGAAATGTAGATCGTGTTGAGTGGAATCAGACGCCGTTTGATTTGTGACAATCGGACGGGTAGATCTCAAGATCTCTGGGGGGGGAGTGCGACCCCCCCCCCCCCCTGCCACTAATAGGGGTAGCCAGGAGCCTGCCACTAATAGGGTTAACAGTGTCACGCGTTCATGGTCTCCGGTTACAGGGTTATCATCCCGCATCACATATGACAGGGGATATAAAAGCTTTTTTTGTGGCACATTTAATGAAAGATCAATAGCGTTTCGAGTTGGAGCGGAAGTCGTCGGTGAGTTTGCGCAAATACAAAAAGAGTCTGTGCGTAGAGATCGTCTTGAAGAATCTTCTCTTCTAAGCGAAGTATTCATATTCTATCGTGAACCATGAATAATCGTGAACCGTGAATCATAGTTCTATATACATATGAATCATGTATTGTAAAACTTTGACAAGGGGGTTCGAGATTGATACTGACACTGTTAATGTTGAATACATGCCTAATATATGTCTCCGAAGTGTGTGGTTTTCAGTAGAAATAATTAATGCGAAACGAAGGTGCATTTCTTTCCAATATAGTTCATATATATATATATATATATATATAGGTAGTTAGGTATATTATTATAGTAGTATATTATAGTATAGTAGTATATATTATATTATTATATTATAGTTTATATATTATATATATATAGTATATATATAGTATATATATAGTATATATATATTAGGTATATATATATATAGTAGTATATATTATATAGTATATAGATTTATCTACTTACACAGTCTCGACACTTCACATCTACACGACACGACACTACGACACTTACATCGATCACTACACACTGCTTCACTACCGACTATCACTTTGGCTGACACATCACACACTTCGACACGTCTTACAGCGACACAGCGACACTACACAACAATCACTACAACACACCTGACTACTACACACTTACACACTTTACACACACACTCACTACTTACACTAGCACATACCGACACAACTACATCACTACAACACACACCAACGTCACACTCACACTTCGACAACTACTACACACTACACTGGACTACCCACTGACTACTCACTACACACACACACACTACCTAGACAC
>JAXIVJ010011764.1:0-42512 GCA_036785665.1 Chirona hameri | reverse complement strand
ATTGCAGTCCCCCGTCACCGGCCAGGTGAGTACCTATTGCAGTCACCCCGTCACCGGCCATGTGAGTACCCGCAGTCACACCGTCACCGGCCAGGTGAGTACCTATTGCAGTCACCCGTCACCGGCCAGGTGAGTACCTATTGCAGTCACCCGTCACCGGCCAGGTGAGTACCTATTGCAGTTCCCCGTCACCGGCCAGGTGAGTACCTATTGCAGTCACCCGTCACCGGCCATGTGAGTACCGCAGTCACCCGTCACCGCCAGGTGAGTACCCGCAGTCACCCGTCACCGGCCAGGTGGGTACCGCAGTCACCCGTCACCGGCCAGGTGGGTACCGCAGTCACCCGTCACCGGCCAGGTGGGTACCGCAGTCACCCGTCACCGGCCAGGTGAGTACCGCAGTCACCCGTCACCGGCCATGTGAGTACCGCAGTCCACCCGTCCACCGGCCAGGTGAGTACCGCAGTCACTCGGTCACCGGCCAGGTGAGTACCTATTGCAGTCCCCCGTCACCGGCCAGGTGAGTACCGCAGTCACCCGTCACCGGCCAGGTGAGTACCGCAGTCACTTGTCACCGGCCAGGTGAGTACCGCAGTCACCCGTCACCGGCCAGGTGAGTACCGCAGTCACCCGTCACCGGCCAGGTGAGTAACCGCAGTCCACCCGTCACCGGCCAGGTGGGTACCGCAGTCACCCGTCACCGGCCAGGTGAGTACCGCAGTCACCCGTCACCGGCCAGGGTGAGTACCGCAGTCACCCGTCACCGGCCAGGTGGGTACCGCAGTCACCCGTCACCGGCCAGGTGAGTACCGCAGTCACTCGTCACCGGCCAGGTGGGCACCGCAGTCACCCGTCACGGCCAGGTGAGTACCGCAGTCACCCGTCACCGGCCAGGTGAGTACCGCAGTCACTCGTCACCGGCCAGGTGAGTACCTATTGCAGTCCCCCGTCACCGGCCATGTGAGTACCGCAGTCACCCGTCACCGGCCAGGTGGGTACCCGCAGTCACCCGTCACCGGCCAGGTGAGTACCTATTGCAGTCACCCGTCACCGGCCAGGTGAGTACCTATTGCAGTCACCCGTCACCGGCCATGTGAGTACCGCAGTCACTCGTCACCGGCCATGTGAGTACCGCAGTCACCCGTCACCGGCCAGGTGGGTGCCGCAGTCACCCGTCACCGGCCAGGTGAGTACCGCAGTCACCCGTCACCGGCCAGGTGGGTACCGCAGTCACTCGTCACCGGCCAGGTGAGTACCTATTGCAGTCACGAGCGGATCCAGGGGGGGGGGGGCAAAGGGGCCATGCCCCCCACCCCCAACCCCCTGAAATCGGCGCAAAATTGGCACATTTACTGATGTAGAAAACAATCTAAGCAACTTTTACTAAGGACAGTGTGTTTTAAATCAGTTCCCAATGCATAAACATGCAAAATCCGATGATTTTTCAGAAATGTGTGAGACTTTTGGGGATTTGCCCATCCCCCCATGCACCCGTTCTGGATCCGCCTTTGACTGCAGTCACCCCGTACCGCCAAGCGCCAGCCGGTCCCGCCAGCTTACATATGTTACATGGGTTGCACACGAATGCCCGACATGCCTGGACCGTGTCCAGGTAAGTCGAGCACGTAAAACTTTCGCTTCTAAATTATGCCGGACGCCAGGAATTGCTTGACCGGGTGGTGGGGGTCAGCGCCTGCGCAACAAGCTATGCTTAGCGCGGGGCCTGACCTCGGAAATCCATCCATTCAAGAACATTCGGACAAAAAAAAACGAATGGCAGACTGAAGGAGAACATAGCAAGTGCAGCATTTGCATACAAGCTGTTTCGCCTGTCGGTCAGGTCAGATGGAGCTGATGGTGCCTCGTGCCTTCCATCAGATAGCAGGTCAGCTGTTGACTGCCCTGTCTGTCGAACAGGCCAGTTACTAACCGTCTCTCTCTGACAGGTCCGGCCCGGTCGGCTGTGTCTGTCCGTGTTCCTCCGCTGGCCGTCGGCCGGTGACCCGTCTCCACTGGTGACGTCATACCCCTGGTCAGCTGACGTCCTCCTCTGCCCACAACGCCAGCGTCGGCCGCCGGTCCTGGTACAGCAGCTCCAGGCGCATGGCGCTGGAGTTCTCACCTCCGAGGGAAACTCGGCGGCACACCGCGGCTTCTCGGCCACGTTCAAATTGTCGACCGCGGTGAGAGGAATTCGCTGGAAATCAGGCGGTATGTGTTTCGAAGAATATCGGAATTTCGTTATTGCGCTATGTAGAGTAGTTGCTGATATGTTTGGATATTTATCATTGTCTGACATTTGATAGATTTAATCAGTGTGCGCTCAATAAGTGTCCGGATAAGGAGGAGAAGACTATCCTCTCTCCGAGCGACAATGACCGAGCTCCGGATGGAGGCGCTGATCATGCGCCGAAGCCCACCGAGACCTAATGTCATCCGTCAGCGAAGTCGTTGACTTCTTAACGGAATAACGACATACCTGGGCTTAGCGACCGGGAACAGGGACGGCGGATTCGGGGGGGGGGCAGTGGGGGCAGCCGCTCCGCTGTCAAAATCAAGCGGGGGCAAAACTATCTTTTTGCCCCCCCCCCCCCACCTCTTCCGTAGTCGAAAATGACATCCTTTACCATATATGGTACAAAATGATGAGCTTTGCAAAAGTTTAAAAATAAAAAATAAAATATACTTCATATGGCAGTAAAATATGGTAGCTTGTCCTTGAGGCAAAAGTGACGCAACGCAAGTTTAAACAATATTAGTAATATAGTATATAGTAATATAGCATGTTATGAAATTATTATATGCTGGAACAGTGTCAGAAATATGATTAAATCTTTAGAGCTGAAGCTAATTGATAAAACATAATTTTCACTCCACGTCTATATGCGCCGAACATATTAACCCGCGACTTACTGGGGGGGGGGGTGGGGGGGGGCTATGTGTTTTGCCCCCCCCCCCCCCTCCCCGTTATTTTGCAATAACTCCTAACCCAACACCAGTATCGTCACAAATCTTTTAGTACCTTGTCTCACATCAATTCTACACATGTTGGCCAAAGTAAAAAGATGAGGTTATGATAGGTCAAACCGGAAATGACGTCAGAGTGACGTCATGTTCTTCGGTTTTTGTTGAAAAATAATGGTTTGCGGAAAACGCTATCAAAGTACAATGTTTGAGATAAATTAAATTGTCTTGCATCAAATTACTGACAATAGACCGGGATAGCAAACTGCTACCTCGGATTTTGTAGTTTTTTAATTCAAAATTTTGAGAAATCCAAATACATTTGTTTTAAAATAATATTTTCAAAAACAAAATCAGAGTTATCCAAAAACCGGAATATTTGTGATTGAGACGTGTTCCGGTGAATATGTGTACCATATTTGAAGTCGATATCTTCAAAAATGACTGACTTATGACCTTTAAATGACAAAAATCGACCACCTCTCGCAGCATTACTATGCATACAAAAATACATTTCCGTTTTTTGCTTTTTACTTCTATTTATATGGAACAAACAATGTTCTAAGGTCATTTTTAGCGTTCTAGACGAAAAACAAACTCATAAACATGTGTTACAACGCCTAATGACCGTAATCTGCAGTTTGACCTCGTGACCTCGGAAGACCTTGACCTGACCCAGGGTCATAATCAGCTTAGGATGGTACTTAGAAGTGTCAGACACACTAATCATACCGATTTATCGACTGCCTATGCGTTTAATATTGCAATTTTGCGCGACAATTCCATCCATCGAGACCTTTTGACACGGTCAAACATTTTGTACTTGGCCTGACCTGTGACGTCATCGGTGACCTCGAGGTCAACAATATTGGTTTTACCTAGATTAATTTACCAGGGCTATCCAATTCTAGGCTTTGGGGGGGCATGGGCGGATTGCCCCCCCCCCCCTCCCCCTGGATCCGCCAGTGGGGATGAAGACGTCCATTATTGATCTATAGAGAGGTATAGAGAAACCCCTTTACGCCGCCAAATATATGGCACAAATCGTTTCAGACCAATTCTGGCGACTTAAATACAAACATTGTGGAACTGTGTCTTCTCCCGCACAGAACACAATGACGAGTGCGAGGCATTGCGATAGGCGATAGCTCATTTTTTTTTAACAATCCATAACTGAGACTTTCAAACAACGCGAAAAACTTCAACTTGGACCGCTACCTATCGCTTTGGCCGTTGTTTACATCGTACTCGGTAATCCAAGCCAAGTTTCGATAAATGCAGGTTATCTGATCTGACTTCCAGGACCAACAATCTTGAAGTGGCTGTCAGCCAATCAGCGGCGGGACTTGCATAGACCCCTTTTGCAAATTCCAAATTAAATTGCTTAAAAACGGTTAGGTTTTGGAGAAAATGGTTTGAGTAATTTCTACTTTTCAATAACGGCCAAGATAATGGCTATCTCAGTTCAAAACCAATACAAAGGTGAAACATTCCCTTTAAAGGGATATTGCCACCTCGCAGGCCAATATGGAGTTTTTGGTGTGTATCGGTAGATTAAGCGTGTCCGATTTCACCTGCAAAATTTGGTTCCCGAAACTCCCCCCATTATATATTTTTGTTTGTTTTGCACCACTCATGATAGGCATTCGTAAAATTGGAGTCGCCCCATCACTATTTATAATCACTTCTTTGCGGACTATGATTTGCTTTTAAATATTGCAAACTCAACTTCACCATTCCGTCAGTACACTGTAAAATTGAAATGCGTATACAGTTAATTATATTTTCAACAACCATAGCCTCTTTGATAATAAAACATGAATAAAACAGCAAGAATGGCTCTGGCTCGACTTTGGGGCCGTAGAAGATTTGTGACCAATACCTTATAACACAGATAGACTTTTCAAGGTCAAGTCTCGGCGAATTCGGACGCTTCGGCTTTGGGCGGCGCCAATTTCACAGCCAAACTGGATGAGAGCGGCCATCATGAATCTAGTACTGAGCACAGCTGGGACCAACGTTTTGGAGTCAGAAATAAATGTAAAAAAAATAATAGCTTTAGGTGCTGCAGGAGCCAGTTTGAGCTTGAGCATACACGATTGTTGATCCCCACCATTCATTTAAATTGCTTTTTAGAAATCCTCCTGAGGTGGCAATATCCCTTTAACGTGCCGGTGACCGCAATGTGATTGCTGCCAGGTTTGTGCTGCCACCCGTCTTCCATTTGTCTCGTGGTCAATGCGCGCTACTGATTGTAACCCCGTCCCGTGACCTGTGGTGTACAGCTCAGTTCGTGACCCGAGGTCAGCGGATTCCCGGGGCCATCTGTCGCCTTCTGCTGCTCAGCGAGGACCGACTGACGGGCCACATCTACTCCGAGCGGTTCCCCGTGGCCTCTGCCACCCGTAACTGTTCCTACACGCTGTACGGCGCGCGGGGCCAGCGAGTGGTCCTCTCGGTGCGGAGTCTGACTCTGCAGCCCCCCGACAGCAGGTGAGACGCTGTACGGTGCGCGGGGCCAGCGAGTCGTCCTCTCGGTGCGGAGTCTGACTCTGCAGCCCCCCGACAGCAGGTAAGACGCTGTACGGCGCGCGGGGGCCAGCGAGTGGTCCTCTCGGTGCGGAGTCTGACTCTGCAGCCCCCCGACAGCAGGTGAGACGCTGTACGGTGCGCGGGGCCAGCGAGTCGTCCTCTCGGTGCGGAGTCTGACTCTGCAGCCCCCCGACAGCAGGTAAGACGCTGTACGGTGCGCGGGGCCAGCGAGTCGTCCTCTCGGTGCGGAGTCTGACTCTGCAGCCCCCGACAGCAGGTGAGACGCTGTACGGCGCGCGGGGCCAGCGAGTCGTCCTCTCGGTGCGGAGTCTGACTCTGCAGCCCCCCGACAGCAGGTAAGACGCTGTACGGCGAGCGGGGCCAGCGAGTCGTCCTCTCGGTGCGGAGTCTGACTCTGCAGCCCCCCGACAGCAGGTAAGACGCTGTACGGTGCGCGGGGCCAGCGAGTCGTCCTCTCGGTGCGGAGTCTGACTCTGCAGCCCCCCGACAGCAGGTAAGACGCTGTACGGCGAGCGGGGCCAGAGAGTCGTCCTCCCGGTGCGGAGTCTGACTCTGCAGCCCCCCGACAGCAGGTAAGACGCTGTACGGCGAGCGGGGCCAGCGAGTCGTCCTCTCGGTGCGGAGTCTGACTCTGCAGCCCCCCGACAGCAGGTAAGACGCTGTACGGCGAGCGGGGCCAGTGAGTCGTCCTCTCGGTGCGGAGTCTGACTCTGCAGCCCCCCGACAGCAGGTGAGACGCTGTACGGTGCGCGGGGCCAGCGAGTCGTCCTCTCGGTGCGGAGTCTGACTCTGCAGCCCCCGACAGCAGGTAAGACGCTGTACGGCGCGCGGGGCCAGCGAGTGGTCCTCTCGGTGCGGAGTCTGACTCTGCAGCCCCCCGACAGCAGGGAAGACGCTGTACGGCGAGCGGGGCCAGCGAGTCATCCTCTCGGTGCTGAGTCTGACTCTGCAGCCCCCCGACAGCAGGTAAGACGCTGTACGGCGCGCGGGGCCAGCGAGTCGTCCTCTCGGTGCTGAGTCTGACTCTGCAGCCCCCCGACAGCAGGTAAGACGCTGTACGGCGAGCGGGGCCAGGGAGTCGTCCTCTCGGTGCGGAGTCTGACTCCGCAGCCCCCCGACAGCAGGTAAGACGCTGTACGGCGAGCGGGGCCAGCGAGTCGTCCTCTCGGTGCGGAGTCTGACTCTGCAGCCCCCCGACAGCAGGTAAGACGCTGTACGGCGCGCGGGGCCAGCGAGTCGTCCTCTCGGTGCGGAGTCTGACTCTGCAGCCCCCCGACAGCAGGTGAGACGCTGTACGGTGCGCGGGGCCAGCGAGTCGTCCTCTCGGTGCGGAGTCTGACTCTGCAGCCCCCCGACAGCAGGTAAGACGCTGTACGGTGCGCGGGGCCAGCGAGTCGTCCTCCCGGTGCTGAGTCTGACTCTGCAGCCCCCCGACAGCAGGTGAGACGCTGTACGGCGAGCGGGGCCAGCGAGTCGTCCTCTCGGTGCGGAGTCTGACTCTGCAGCCCCCCGACAGCAGGTGAGACGCTGTACGGTGCGCGGGGCCAGCGAGTCGTCCTCTCGGTGCGGAGTCTGACTCTGCAGCCCCCCGACAGCAGGTGAGACGCTGTACGGCGCGCGGGGCCAGCGAGTCGTCCTCTCGGTGCGGAGTCTGACTCTGCAGCCCCCCGACAGCAGGTAAGACGCTGTACGGCGCGCGGGGCCAGCGAGTCGTCCTCTCGGTGCGGAGTCTGACTCTGCAGCCCCCCGACAGCAGGTAAGACGCTGTACGGCGCGCGGGGCCAACGAGTCGTCCTCTCGGTGCGGAGTCTGACTCTGCAGCCCCCCGACAGCAGGTAAGACGCTGTACGGCGCGCGGGGCCAGCGAGTCGTCCTCTCGGTGCGGAGTCTGACTCTGCAGCCCCCCGACAGCAGGTAAGACGCTGTACGGCGCGCGGGGCCAGCGAGTCGTCCTCTCGGTGCGGAGTCTGACTCTGCAGCCCCCCGACAGCAGGTAAGACGCTGTACGGTGCGCGGGGCCAGCGAGTTGTCCTCTCGGTGCGGAGTCTGACTCTGCAGCCCCCGACAGCAGGTAAGACGCTGTACGGTGCGCGGGGCCAGCGAGTCGTCCTCTCGGTGCGGAGTCTGACTCTGCTGCCCCCCCCCCCCGACAGCAGGTAAGACGCTGTACGGCGCGCGGGGCCAGCGACTCGTCCTCTCGGTGCGGAGTCTGACTCTGCAGCCCCCCGACAGCAGGTAAGACGCTGTACGGTGCGCGGGGCCAGCGAGTCGTCCTCTCGGTGCGGAGTCTGACTCTGCAGCCCCCCGACAGCAGGTGAGACGCTGTACGGTGCGCGGGGCCAGCGAGTCGTCCTCTCGGTGCGGAGTCTGACTCTGCAGCCCCCCGACAGCAGGTGAGACGCTGTACGGCGAGCGGGGCCAGCGAGTCGTCCTCCCGGTGCGGAGTCTGACTCTGCAGCCCCCCGACAGCAGGTGAGACGCTGTACGGCGAGCGGGGCCAGCGAGTCGTCCTCTCGGTGCGGAGTCTGACTCTGCAGCCCCCCGACAGCAGGTGAGACGCTGTACGGCGAGCGGGGCCAGCGAGTCGTCCTCTCGGTGCGGAGTCTGACTCTGCAGCCCCTCGACAGCAGGTGAGACGCTGTACGGTGCGCGGGGCCAGCGAGTCGTCCTCTCGGTGCGGAGTCTGACTCTGCAGCCCCCCGACAGCAGGTGAGACGCTGTACGGTGCGCGGGGCCAGCGAGTCGTCCTCTCGGTGCGGAGTCTGACTCTGCAGCCCCCCGACAGCAGGTGAGACGCTGTACGGTGCGCGGGGCCAGCGAGTCGTCCTCTCGGTGCGGAGTCTGACTCTGCAGCCCCCCGACAGCAGGTGAGACGCTGTACGGCGAGCGGGGCCAGCGAGTCGTCCTCTCGGTGCGGAGTCTGACTCTGCAGCCCCCCGACAGCAGGTGAGACGCTGTACGGCGAGCGGGGCCAGCGAGTCGTCCTCTCGGTGCGGAGTCTGACTCTGCAGCCCCCCGACAGCAGGTGAGACGCTGTACGGCGAGCGTGGCCGGCGAGTCGTCCTCTCGGTGCGGAGTCTGACTCTGCAGCCCCCCGACAGCAGGTGAGACGCTGTACGGTGCGCGGGGCCAGCGAGTCGTCCTCTCGGTGCGGAGTCTGACTCTGCAGCCCCCCGACAGCAGGTAAGACGCTGTACGGCGAGCGGGGCCAGCGAGTCGTCCTCTCGGTGCGGAGTCTGACTCTGCAGCCCCCCGACAGCAGGTGAGACGCTGTACGGCGAGCGGGGCCAGCGAGTCGTCCTCTCGGTGCGGAGTCTGACTCTGCAGCCCCCCGACAGCAGGTAAGACGTTGTACGGCGAGCGGGGCCAGCGAGTCGTCCTCTCGGTGCGGAGTCTGACTCTGCAGCCCCCCGACAGCAGGTGAGACGCTGTACGGCGAGCGGGGCCAGCGAGTCGTCCTCTCGGTGCGGAGTCTGACTCTGCAGCCCCCCGACAGCAGGTGAGACGCTGTACGGTGCGCGGGGCCAGCGAGTCGTCCTCTCGGTGCGGAGTCTGACTCTGCAGCCCCCCGACAGCAGGTAAGACGCTGTACGGCAAGCGGGGCCAGCGAGTCGTCCTCTCGGTGCGGAGTCTGACTCTGCAACCCCCCGACAGCAGGTGAGACGCTGTACGGTGCGCGGGGCCAGCGAGTCGTCCTCTCGGTGCGGAGTCTGACTCTGCAGCCCTCCGACAGCAGGTAAGACGCTGTACGGCGAGCGGGGCCAGCGAGTCGTCCTCTCGGTGCGGAGTCTGACTCTGCAGCCCCCCGACAGCAGGTAAGACGCTGTACGGCGAGCGGGGCCAGCGAGTGGTCCTCCCGGTGCTGAGTCTGACTCTGCAGCCCCCCGACAGCAGGTGAGAGGCTGTACGGTGCGCGGGGCCAGCGAGTCGTCCTCTCGGTGCGGAGTCTGACTCTGCAGCCCCCCGACAGCAGGTAAGACGCTGTACGGCGAGCGGGGCCAGCGAGTGGTCCTCCCGGTGCTGATTCTGACTCTGCAGCCCCCCGACAGCAGGTGAGACGCTGTACGGTGCGCGGGGCCAGCGAGTCGTCCTCCCGGTGCGGAGTCTGACTCTGCAGCCCCCCGACAGCAGGTGAGACGCTGTACGGCGAGCGGGGCCAGCGAGTCGTCCTCTCGGTGCGGAGTCTGACTCTGCAGCCCCCCGACAGCAGGTAAGACGCTGTACGGCGAGCGGGGCCAGCGAGTGGTCCCCCCGGTGCTGAGTCTGACTCTGCAGCCCCCCGGCAGCAGGTGAGACGCTGTACGGTGCGCGGGGCCAGCGAGTCGTCCTCTCAGTGCGGAGTCTGACTCTGCAGCCCCCCGACAGCAGGTAAGACGCTGTACGGTGCGCGGGGCCAGCGAGTCGTCCTCTCGGTGCGGAGTCTGACTCTGCAGCCCCCCGACAGCAGGTGAGACGCTGTACGGTGCGCGGGGCCAGCGAGTCGTCCTCTCGGTGCGGAGTCTGACTCTGCAGCCCCCCGACAGCAGGTAAGACGCTGTACGGTGCGCGGGGCCAGGGAGTCGTCCTCTCGGTGCGGAGTCTGACTCTGCAGCCCCCCGACAGCAGGTAAGACGCTGTACGGCGAGCGGGGCCAGCGAGTGGTCCTCCCGGTGCTGAGTCTGACTCTGCAGCCCCCCGACAGCAGGTGAGACGCTGTACGGTGCGCGGGGCCAGCGAGTCGTCCTCTCGGTGCGGAGTCTGACTCTGCAGCCCCCTGACAGCAGGTAAGACGCTGTACGGCGAGCGGGGCCAGCGAGTGGTCCTCCCGGTGCTGAGTCAGACTCTGCAGCCCCCCGACAGCAGGTGAGACGCTGTACGGTGCGCGGGGCCAGCGAGTCGTCCTCTCGGTGCGGAGTCTGACTCTGCAGCCCCCCGACAGCAGGTAAGACGCTGTACGGCGAGCGGGGCCAGCGAGTGGTCCTCCCGGTGCTGAGTCTGACTCTGCAGCCCCCCGACAGCAGGCGAGACGCTGTACGGCGAGCGGGGCCAGCGAGTGGTCCTCCCGGTGCTGAGTCTGACTCTGCAGCCCCCCGACAACAGATGAGACAATGTACGGTGCGCGGGGCCAGCGAGTCGTCCTCTCGGTGCGGAGTCTGACTCTGCAGCCCCCCGACAGCAGGTAAGACGCTGTACGGCGAGCGGGGCCAGCGAGTGGTCCTCCCGGTGCTGAGTCTGACTCTGCAGCCCCGACAGCAGGTGAGACGCTGTACGGCGAGCGGGGCCAGCGAGTGGTCCTCCCGGTGCTGAGTCTGACTCTGCAACCCCCCGACAGCAGGTAAGACGCTGTACGGTGCGCAGGGCCAGCGAGTCGTCCTCTCGGTGCGGAGTCTGACTCTGCAGCCCCCCGACAGCAGGCCTTTCTAAGACGCTGTACGGCGAGCGGGGCCAGCGAGTGTTCCTCCCGGTGCGGAGTCTGACTCTGCAGCCCCCCGACAGCAGGTAAGACGCTGTACGGCGAGCGGGGCCAGCGAGTGGTCCTCCCGGTGCTGAGTCTGACTCTGCAGCCCCCCGACAGCAGGTGAGACGCTGTACGGCGCGCGGGGCCAGCGAGTCTTCCTCTCGGTGCGGAGTCTGACTCTGTAGCCCCCCGACAGCAGGTAAGACGCTGTACGGCGAGCGGGGCCAGCGAGTGGTCCTCCCGGTGCGGAGTCTGACTCTGCAGCCCCCCGACAGCAGGTAAGACGCTGTACGGCGAGCGGGGCCAGCGAGTGGTCCTCCCGGTAATGAGTCTGACTCTGCAGCCCCCCGACAGCAGGTGAGACGCTGTACGGCGAGCGGGGCCAGCGAGTGGTCCTCCCGGTGTTGAGTCTGACTCTGCAGCCCCCCGACAGCAGGTGAGACGCTGTACGGCGCGCGGGGCCAGCGAGTGGTCCTCCCGGTGTTGAGTCTGACTCTGCAGC
This sequence comes from Chirona hameri, assembly GCA_036785665.1. Taxonomy (NCBI): domain Eukaryota; kingdom Metazoa; phylum Arthropoda; class Thecostraca; order Balanomorpha; family Balanidae; genus Chirona; species Chirona hameri. Next base: position 31,056 of record JAXIVJ010011764.1, on the reverse strand, counting down.
CCCCCGACAGCAGGTGAGACGCTGATCGCCTACACTGAGCTGCAGATGCTGATTATTAGCTGCTGCTGCCTTTAGTTAAGAGGATTTACTGGCATTATGCTTTACGAGCCCCGCTGGTACAGCTGGATAATTTGATTTGGCGGGAAAGGGTTTCTTTTTTATGTTGAACTTAAATATGTCGAAAACTTTAAATGAATGCTGAAACTTTCTACCACTTATGCTGTTCCTTGCACATGAACCCAGGTCATCAATCCTATCTAAAATAGTTAGGTACATGAGTTTCCTTGATTTTGTAACTCTAACTGTAACTAAACTATGTAACTCGAATTTCAACCAGTGTTCGTCACGGGCCCACCAACCCCCAGCCCAGCCCGGCCCAGGCCCATGAACACCAAGCCCAGGCCCGGACCAGGCCCGGTCAAATTTATAATATTGAGGCCCAGGCCCAGTCCGGCCCGTTCAGATTAAGCATATAAATATTTTCACAAAATTTGCAATAACTATCCTAGCATATTTACTTGTATACTATAAATGTGAAACAATGAACCAACTATGCTAACCAAAAACAAACAAAAAGCCACAGCCACAGCAACAGTGTGTTGCTGGGGAAGTGAACTGCTGGTTGAAATATTTTTTGTCAGCTCTGACCTGAGCTTCAACATTCTCAGCCCAGGCCCGTCCAGAGCCCGATAATTTCCTTAAAGTAGAGGCCCAGCCCCAGCCCAGGCCCAGCCCAGGCCCAGCCCAGGCCCAGCCCAGGCCCAGCTCAGGCCCAGCTCAGGCCCAGCCCAGGCCCAGCCCAGGCCCAGCCCAGGCCCAGCCCAGGCCCAGCCCAGGCCCAGCCCAGGCCCAGCCCAGGCCCAGCCCAGGCCCAGCCCAGGCCCAGCCCAGGCCCAGCCCAGGCCCAGCCCAGGCCCAGCCCAGGCCCATCCCAGGCCCAGCCCAGGCCCAGCCCAGGCCCAGCCCAGGCCCAGCCCAGGCCCAGCCCAGGCCCAGCCCAGGCCCAGCCCAGGCCCAGCCCAGGCCCAGCCCAGGCCCAGCCCAGGCCCAGCCCAGGCCCAGCCCAGGCCCAGCCCAGGCCCAGCCCAGGCCCAGCCCAGGCCCAGCCCAGGCCCAGCCCAGGCCCAGCCCAGGCCCAGCCCAGGCCCAGCCCAGGCCCAGCCCAGGCCCAGCCCAGGCCCAGCCCAGGCCCAGCCCAGGCCCAGCCCAGGCCCAGCCCAGGCCCAGCCCAGGCCCAGCCCAGGCCCAGCCCAGGCCCAGCCTAGGCCCAGCCCAGGCCCAGCCCAGGCCCAGCCCATGGCCCATAGCCCAGCCCGTGACGAACTCTGATCTCAATTATGATCGGCAGGAAAATTACGATTGATGGCCATAGGCGGCGGAACGGGGGGGGGGGGGGGCACCGTTGAATTTGCAAGGGAGAAACCATATAAAAGTGCCCCCCTTAAATTTGGTATGGCTAAGGTTCATGATTAGGTTTAAAAAAGGCAAGAAAAGGTCTAATTAGCAAATTTATGGAAACACATTTGTATAGTGCCGTGATTCTTTACGAGCGTGATAATGCAGGCCTGGCATTCCCTTTGAATAGGCCAGACGTTGCGTCACTATCATCCAGTAGTTTAGTGCACGACGGAAACCGCGCTAATACACATCATGCGCAGCTTAGACTTTACCCGCGCCCCAGGGGCGGCGGATTTCGGGGGGCAGGGTACCCAAAATGCCCCCCCCCCCAGTCGAAAATCCTGGAGGCAAAAGGGTCATTTTGCCCCCCAGATTTTAGAGGCTAAAATCTGGGGGTGGCAAAATGACCCTTTTGCCCCCCAGGATTTTCGACTGGGGGGTATTTTGGGTACCCTGCCCCCGCAATCCGCCGCCCCTGCCGCGCCCCGCTGGGGGGGGGGGGGGGAGGGGGCGGCAATATCTCCTCCCGGATTTTCTCAATAACTCGAAAATTATGATAAATATTGACGTAAAACTTACAGTACTTTATGCTTCATCAATTATACGTCTTCTAAACATAGTTAAATGAAATTGATGTAGTACTTTGGGAGATAATGACGTTTTAATGACGTCATGTCATGCAATTTTTTGGTGGAAAAACGATACATGTTTGAAAAAACCGTAGAAAATATAGTTTTGATTAAAATTGAAAATGAAAACATCAAAAGAAAGGAAATTACATTCTCGTTAGAATATCTATCTCGGATTTGTGAAATTTGTGGTTTTTGACCCCCCTCCCAATTGTTTTTCGAGAAAATGTCCACAAAATCATTTTTTTAAAGATATTAAAAAACCGGAATATACATAAGATAAACAAATATGGAAGACATCGAAACCAAATTTCAAAACAATACATTTATTTTTGACTGAATTATCCCTCGCCACGCCGAGGGTTAGACCCTAAGCGTGGGTTAGACCCCCTAAGGTTTTTCAAGGATAGCGTGAAAACGGCGGCGCGCAGCCCTGCGTTTTTTTTCACAAGTGTTCGGGCATCAATTTCCCACATTTTGTTAAATTTTTGACCTCGAGGCATCTCAGGTCAGGTCACCAGGCCAGGTTACGTGACCCCACCTCCAAAAAGGTTTGCGATTGTACCACAGCCACAGTTTTTGACCGATCGGTTTCAAACTTACAGGATTTCATAAGGTGATCGGTAGGTACCTACAATTCGTATATATCGATTTTTTTTGTATATGGGTGACCTAAGGTCTGGTCAATTTCACAACCTCCTCATTGTAAATCAATGGGGAAGTATGTAAATGCCTCCTTTTCCGAGGATATGCATGATATTAGTTCAATTCCTTCTGGAATATGTTATCATAGGCCATTCTTGATGATCCAGGTGCAATTTTTGTCCAGTATTTACATACATACAGGGTCAGCTGAGGTCATCCGAGGTCACCAACACTTTGTTGTCAATAACTCGACCGAATGCAGATTAGAGAAGTGAAACCGGCACCAATGTGTTTGTCTCGTCGAGACACGTCTCCCAATATGCAACATGCCTACTTCGGTCATCACTTGATCTTGACCTGAGATCAAATTTCTCAGTTGACCAACCTGGTCAACATGAATATGATTCGAAGTGCCTTGGCGAGACAAACACGATGTCATCAAAAGTATTGCTTTATCTTTATTCGATAAAAGGTATTTTCGAAAATCAGTTTGGCCAAAAAATTGCCTTTTTTACTTTTGATGACCTCTAGCGCCTAAACTATTGACCTGAGCTAAACTTTGAGAACACCTTGGCGATTGTATTTGTCAAGAGATTTCGATTGCTTCTTTCCGTTTGTTTCTAGCTAGCATAGTTCCCCAGATATTTGGGGGTTTCTGGAGGGAAGTCCTAAAACTAGAAAATCTGACCTTCGATGACCTCTGGTGACCTCAATATTGACCTGAGCCAAAAAAGCAGGACTGAAATAGTTTCAAAATTATTTTTTACGAGCTTTCGAACGTTTTTTTCGGTGTTGTCTACGTGCCATATGAGCCGAGTTCGAGGGGGTGGGGGCATCGAAACGCCCCCCCCCCCCCCACCCCCCGGCAGCGTATTTGGAAATAGCAACCAAGTTTAGGAGGAGGCTAGTACTTAGGGAGACATAAGTCAGTCAAAAATATAGATATTGCTTTGGGGGGGGGGGCATCGTCCATACTTGGGTCTCCAATATGTCTTCCGGTTTTTGAATATATTTGATTTTTTCATTTGTGATGAAACAAAAAAATCGGGGGGGGACAATTTCCACAAAATCAAACTTTTCAAACATATTAAAAAACGGAAAATATATTGCAGAACCAAGTATGGACGATGCCCCCCCCCCCCCTGTAAAAAAATCAAAGCAATATCTATATTTGTCACTGACTTGTGTCTCCCTAAGTACCAGCTTCCTCCTTAACTTGGTTGCTATTTCCAAACACGCCCCCTGGCACGGCGAAGGTGGTGCCGAGCACCGGCCCGGCGCGGGTTATGGCTCCCTAAGTATACGTAATTCATGACGTCATTTTTTTAAGTTGCGTTTTTGTTGGCTTTTAGCGACCAGATACAGACAAATAAATGCCAATGTTGTATTTCGGAGACAAAACTGGTCTAGAAACATGCCTTTTGTATTTAGATTATTCAAATTCAAATTTTGATCTTGACCTGACCTTGACTTTATTTTGAATACGTCATATTTCGTAGGTATTTTTTTAAGCGCATATAGCCGCGACTAGGGACCTAGCCAAGGTGAGGGGTCACGGCGCCTTACCCCCCTCCCCCTCCCTGAGCAAACACCAATTTACACTAGATAAAATGCGATGGTGCTGACGACCCCCCCCCCTTCCCCCCTCGGTCAACAACATTTGGACTAAGGAATGGAATTTAAGGAGTGAAATCGAAGTCTCCCCTCCCCCCTGCCCAGAATCGTTCCCGCCGCCAGTGCCACTGTTGATGGCCGTTAGAGGAGCTGCTAGGATTGAGTTCTGATGTTTGAGACTTTCTGATTGTTTCATAACAACTTCTGACATGTTTTCTCGGTAGCTGTGTGGCCGGAGACCGAGTGACAGTACATGACGGCACCACAGCGCGGGCGCAGGTGATCGCCGAGCTCTGCAGGAGCGGCCGGGGCGCCGAGCTCACCTCCTCCGGTCCGTACCTGCATGTGGCCAGTCACGTGACGGCGCCGACCAGCCAACCCCGTGCCCGCCGCCGCCGCCCGGTGGCAGGGTTCCAGCTGATGTACCGGTTTGAGACGGACCCCGTCGAACAGGGCCTGCCGCAGAATTTGGTCCGTGAGTAGCATGAGGATCATAGAGGCCCGGTTAGTTGAAATGGTCTGTCAAAAATAGTATCACAAGGTAGTTCAAAGTTGGTGCGTGAAACGCCTTTAGCGTATAAGTTTTCTCCTTGCTCTTATCTAATCTTAAAATTTATATTTATTCACAACCAAAAATTTACTTTTACTTTTCCTTCGTGTATATTTACCTGCCCTTTCACCTGGTCGGTAGTGCATATATGCCTGCCACTCAGATTCCGTATTGCCTCTCACTGTAACGTTTCCGTTTTACCACGTTCACGGCAGTCTCGGGCTGATGTAACTGCTGGTCAAAACACATAAGTTATACACCTGAGCCCAAACAAGCTAAGAAGTGTCGCGGGCCATTACGAAGTGCCTGTGCAGGCTGCAGCAGCGAGTTAAAGGGATTATACGTTTTTTTCCCCCAGAATAATTGAGTTACATAGTAAAACGTACCACTAAGGTGGTATAAGTCCCACGGTAGCCACATTTTTCTTCTCGTCACTAAGGACATTTCGAAGTGCGCGGAGATGCCACTGCGTACCTTCTGCAGGACCGGCTGAGGCAGAGCCAGTCATCTCTTTTATGCTAATAAAAACACCTCACTTATGGCATATTTCCGGTATTTTAAGCAGTATTTGAGAGAAAAAAAAGAACTTGTTTTGTTCCAACGACAGCAGCAGTTACCTAGTTTTTCCCATAAAATTCGATATTTGTCATGAATTTTCATGCCAAAACCCCACCACCAAATTCTCAACGCTACAGGCCAGAGATAAGAAAACCACAAAACCTGAACGAACAGTGTGTAGTAATAAAGATAAAGTGTGTAGTAAGTGTTGAATTGCATAATCATTTTGTGATCAAATGTAGGACTTGCAGATAATTCAAAACTCTAAAATTGACAAATGCAGATTCTAAGATAAAAATGCCGATCAAGTACTCGTTATCTGAATTTTGATACAAGTCTCGAAAAACGTTAAAGTTTTAACGCTGATCATTTCTAAATGACTAAATGAGCATTAAGGTCCCTGCTATATGTCTTAAACGTGTTGAAAGCTCATACAACTGCAAAAGACGTCCATGAAGACAGCAACGCATTCGTATTCGTATTCAAATACGTATTCAAAGTTACTCCGATTTCGCCTAAATTTGCACACGATAAGCCCAATGGCGTCAGTACACAGCCTATGCAGTTATTCGCGAATATAAGAAACAGTTTGACCTACAGAGGTCACAATAGGTGGTCAAACAGGTAAAATACGCGGTACCCCATTACTTTTCACCCAATTGGCTTGGATAAACATTTCCTGATGCAAAAATACTCGGAACAGGGTGAGGATCATGCACAAACTAAGATTGGACCATCCCGGGTCACTGTTTGACCTCAGGGCAAAAATGTCTCTTTTTCAATGGGTGATAACTATTTGCGCGGTACCCTATACAATATCAGAACACGCACTTATATATGCAATTGAGCACAGAACCATCTGCAAGTGACCATAGTTTATGCGCAACACAACAGATGACCTTACTCTGCTACCGTGTGACCTTAGGTCACACAAACACGTGAAAAATACGGTTGTGGCCAAAAATCGCGGTACCGCATAACTCCTACAATAATTGAAATAATGAGTCATCCCAGTGCCACACTTTTCGCATTAGCACATAGATGGTGCACAAAAAAAGGTTTTATCCGAAAATGTCACCGTTTGACCTCAGGTCACGTCCACATTTTTAAACGAGACATTTTAGACAATGTCGCGGTACCGCATACAGTTTTTCCCTAAACGACTTAGGGAAATCAGCCCAATAGCTTAACATTCACAAAAGACCATAGATGGTGCACAAAGAGCGACCTACCCCTTCAGCTCACCGTTTGACCTCAGGTTATGACATAAGTTAACGTTATGGCACACGGCAGAATGGTGCGGTACCGCATAAGTTTTCCCAAAAATCACTTAAAGAACCTATTCCACCACCATTGCCTTCCATTCAACCCACCAAAGGTGCACACCTCAAGACTTGACCGCTCCGGGTCACCGGTTGACCTCAGGTCACCTGGAAAGGCGCTAATACCCATTTAACGAGCCGTCCAAATACGTATTCGTTGTTTACCAATCGATTGTGTTCAAACTTATACCAAATGTTGGTGTCTATGAGTATATTTGAAACCTTAAAGCATGTCTTGCTGAGGTCAATCGCTTGACCTCGGGAGGTCATGAGTGCATGCGATGTCAAATATCGGGTACCGCATAACTTTTTTCCTAAAGTACTTACCGAAGTTTTGCAACGGCTAAATATTCCCACCAGCCTATAGATGGCGCACAAAGAGCGACCTAAACCTTTCAGCTCACCGTTTGACCTCAGGTCATGGCATAAGTTAACGTTATGGCACACGGCAGAATGGCGCGGTACCGCATACGTTTTCCCAAAATCACTTAGAGAACCCATTCTACCACCATCGCCTTCACTTTAACCCACCAAAGGTGCACAACTCAAGCCCTGACCCCTTCGCGTCACCGTTTGACCTCAGGTCACCTGGAAAGGTGCTCATATACTAATTTAACCCGCACCGTGCCGGAGGGGGTGTTTAGACGCCCCCCTCCTAAGGCTTTTCGAGGATAGCGACGAAAAAACGGCGGCGCGCAGCGCCGCCGTTTTTGGCACAGATATTGAAGCATCAATTGCCCACATATTGTTAAAAAAAATGACCACAGGTCATCTCAGGTCAGGTCACCAGACCAGGTCAGGTGACCCCACCTCCAAAAAAGTGTGTGGTCGTACCACAGCCACAGTTTTTTGCCGCTCGATTTCGTACTTACAGGATTGCATAAGGGCAATGGTACCTATAATTCTTATATCTCGGATTTTTGATATCCGTAACCTAAGGTCGGGTCAATTTCGTGGTCTCCCATTATGAGTCAAGGGAGGAAATATTCAAATGCTTCCTATTCTGAGGATACACATGATATCACCCCAATTACTTCTGGATCATGTTATCATAGGCCATTCTTGAAGACCCAGGTACAATTTTGGTTTAGTGATCCTTATTCCCTACAGCGTCAGCTGAGGTCATCCGAGGTCACCAACACTTTGTTGTCAATAACTCCGACAAGATAAAGACGTGAAACTGGCACCAATGTGTTTGTCTCGTCGATGCACGTCTCCCAATGTGCAACATGACCTAATTGGGTTATTGGGTCATTGGGTTATTGGGTTGGGTAATTGGGTTACCACTTGACCTTGACCTGAGGTCAAAGTTTTAAGTTGACCTAACCTGATCATCTTGAATATGATTCAAAGCACCTTGACAATACAAACACGATGGCGTCACAATTATTGCCGTATCTTTATTAGGAAAAAATATATTTTTGAAAACTGTTTGGCTAAAAAAATCGTTTTTTTACATTCGATGAGCTCTGGAGCCTAAACTATTGATCTTAGCTCAAATCTGAGGACACTTTAGTGATTGCATTTTTCGATAGATTTCCATTGGTTTTTTCCGTTTGTTCATATCTATCATAGTTCCTGTGATATCTGGGATTTTCTGGAGCGAAGTCCTAAAACTGGAAAATTTGACCCTTGATGACCTCAGGTGACCTCAATATTGACCTGAGAAAAACAATGCCTGAAATTGTTTCAAAATGCATTTTGACGAGCTTTCGAACGTTTTTTTTTCGGTTTTTGCCTCCGTTCTATAGGAGCCGAGTTAGAGGGGGCGTCGAAACGCGGGTCCCCCCCCCCCCCCCCCCCCCCCCCCCCCCTCCCGGCACGGCGAAGGTGGCGCCGAGCACAGAAGGGGGGCAAAGCGGCCATGCCCCTTCCCCAACCGCCTGAAATCGGCGCAAAATTGACACATTTTCTGATATATAAGAAAATCTAAGCAACTTTTACTAAGGCAAGTTTGTATAAAATCAGGCTTGGGAAACGAGCTGTCCAAATACGTATTCGTTGTTTAGCGATCGATTGTGTTCAAACTGATACCAAATGTTGGTGTCTGTGATTAGTATATTCGAAACCTAAAAGTATTTCTCCCTGAGGTCAATCGCTTGACCTCGGGAGGTCATAGAGTGCCTGCGAGGTCAAATCATGGGTACCGCATAACGTTTTTACGAAAGTACTTACCGAAGTTTTCTCAACGGCTAAATATTCTTACCAGCCTATAGATGGTGCACAAAGAGCGACCTAACCCCTTTAGCTCACCGTTTGACCTCAGATCACGGCATAAGTTAACGTTATGGCACACGGCAGAATGGCGCGGTACCGCATAGGTTTTTCCCAAAATCACTTAGAGAACCCATTCCACCACCATCGCCTTCACTTTAATCCACCGAAGGTGCACAACTCAAGACTTGACCCCCTCCGCGTCACCGTTTGACCTCAGGTCACCTGGAAAGGCGCAATATCCATTTAACGAGCCGTCCAAATACGTATTCGTTGTTTACGGATCGATTGTGTTCAAACTTATATCAAATGTTGGCGCCTATGAGTATATTCGAAACCTAAAAGCATTTCTCGCTGAAGTCAATCTTTTGACCTCGGGAGGTCATGAGTGCCCACGAGGTCAAATATCGGGTACTGCATAACTTTTTTCCGAAAGAACTTACCGAAGTTTTTTTTAACGGCTAAATATTCCCACCAGCCTTATAGGTGGAAACTTATAGATGGTGCACAAAGAAGCTAACCCCTTCAGGTCATCGTTTGACCTCAGGTCACGGCATAATTTAACGTTATGGCACACGGCAGAATGGCGCGGTAGCGCATACGTTTTTCCTAAAATCACTTAGAGAATCCATTCCACTACCATCACCTTCCCCTTAACCCACCGAAGGTGCACAACTCAAGACTTAACCCTTCCGTGTCACCGTTTGACCTTAGGTCACCTGGAAAGGCGCTAATATCCATTGAAACCCTTCATTTAAAACACGTGACCACAAAATGGCAGCATGTTTCACTTTGCCCCCAGGACACTTCTCCCGAACGGCCACCATTCATCCTCCCATGCATTCATTCAGGCACTCACGTGGCTTGCGCCATAACCGGTGTCCGGCAAGCGTTTAATTTCGGTGTTATATGTACGTCGATGGTCCAAGTCAAGTATTTTGGTATTCATGCACAGTTTAAACAGAACGGTGCTGGTGTTACACTGATATGGCATACATGATCCAGTTTCAGAAACCTATTTAGTTGACAGCAATCATAATTGTGCGGATCAACGATTCATGACTAGAAGAATGAAGTCAAGAATCGTTGGATGAAGTCAAGTCCCAAGGGCACAAGCAACCGTACACACATATTTCTCAATAATGTGAATAAAATAACTTTCTGAAATACCTTTTTATCCGAGATAAGGTGCACGGTAACATTTGAATCTCCTCCCTCAACACAACTGTCATCAAAATGCAAAATGTTCCTTCTGCTATACAGCCAAAACCAAGACATATTTGTTTCTTGTTAATGAAAATAACAGAACTATAATTGTGTAAATAATATTTGTAAAGCTACTCAAAGGACAACATAACGAAAATAATTAACAACATTGTGTTTGCTAATTCCATCAAGTTCTTACTCATTGTTTTTAAACTTGATTTGCTTATGTCCGTGAAGTTAGCCATAGACACAGATTCAGTTTTCAGCGTCGGTCACCAATTTTTAAGGAATTTGGTCCCTACGTCAAATCGAATCTCCTGCTTCCAAAAATCAGGTCTATATTGACCTTACAGGTCTCATTCAAGGTTAAATTCAAGGTCAAAGGAAGGTGAACTCTGTAGCGCCCAAAATTACCGTCCGATCGCGACGAAAATGATCTCACACGATTCCCCGTGCCAAGTTGCAGGTCCCAGGATGAAAATAATGTTCACAGTTGTGCCCCGTGACCTTCAAGGTAAAAATAAAGGTAAAATGATGGAGAATGCTGGAGCAGCCAAAGTCACCGTCCGATCGCGACCACAATAGTCTCAAACGATTCCCCGTGGACAGTTCCAGAATGGCAAGCATTTTCCGAGTTGTTCCCCGTGATCTTCAAGGTCAAAATCAATGTTAAAAGACGGGAAACGCTGTAGCGCCCAAAGTTACCGTCCGATGGCGGACAAAATGGTCTCAAACGATTACCCGTGCCCATTTCCAGGATGAAAAGCATTCATAGAGTTGTACCCCGTGACCATCAAGATCGAACACGTGACCTTCAAGGTCAAATTCACTCTTTGACCTCCCGAGGTCAAGCGATTGACCTTAGCAATAAATCTTTTTAGTTTTCGAATATACTCATAGACACCAACATTTGGTATAAGTTTGAACACAATCGATCGGTAAACAACGAGTACGTATTTGGACGGCTCGTTACATGGATATTAGCGCTTTTCCAGGTGACCTAAGGTCAAACGTAGACGCGGAGGGGTCAAGTCTTGAGTTGTGCACCTTCGGTGAGTTAAAGGGAAGGCTATAGTCGTATAATGGGTTCTCTAAGTGATTGTGGGGAGCACCTATGCGGTACCGCGTCATTCTGCCGTGTGCCATAACGTTAACTTATGCCGTGACCTGAGGTCAACCGATGATCTCAAGGGGTTAGGTCTCTTTGCCCACCATCTATAGGCTGGTGGGAATATTTAGCCGTTGAAAAACTTCGGTAAGTACTTTCGCAAGAAAAAAGTTATGCGGTACCCGTGATTTGACCTCGCAGGCACTCTATGACCTCCCAAGGTCAAGCGATTGACTGCAGCGAGAAATGCTTTTAGGTTTCGAATATACTCATAGACACCAACATTTGGTATCAAATTGAACACAATCGATCGGTAAACAACGAATACGTATTTGGACGGCTCGTTACATGGATATTAGCGCCTTTCCAGGTGACGTGAGGTGAAACGGTGATCCGGAGGGGTCAAGTCTTGAGTTGTGCACCTTCGGTGGGTTACAGGGAAGGCGATGGTGGTGGAATGGGTTCTCTAAGTGATTTTGGGGAAAACGTATGCGGTACCGCGCCATTCTGCCGTGTGCCATAACGTTAACTTATGCCGTGATCTGAGGTAAAACGATGACCTCAAGGGATTGGGTCGCTCTTTGTGCACCATCCAGCTGGTGGGAATATTTATCCGTTGTAAAACTTCGGTAAGTACTTTAGGAAAAAAGCTATGCGGTACCCGATATTTGACATCGCAAGCACTCTATGACTTCCCGAGGTCACCTCAGCGATTCACCTCAGCGAGAAATGATTTAAGGTTTCGAATATACTCATATACACCAACATTTTGTATAAGTTTGAACACAATCGTTCGGTAAACAACGAATACATATTTTGACGGATCGTTAAATGGATATTAGCGCCTTTCCAGGTAATCTGAGGTCAAACAGTGACGCGGAGGGGTCAAGTCTTGAGTTGTGCACCTTCGGTGGGTTAAAGAGATGGCGATGGTGGTAGAATGGGTTCTCTAAGTGATTTCGGGAAAAACGTATGCGGTACCGCGCCATTCTGCCGTGTGCCATAGCGTTAAATTATGTCGTGACCTGAGGTCAAACGGTGAGCTGAAGGGGTTAGGTCGCTCTTTGTGCACCATCTATAGGCTGGTTAGAATATTTATCCGATGACAAAACTTCAGTAAGTACTTTCGGAAAAAAAAGTTATGCGGTACCCGAGATTTGACCTCGCAGGCACTCTATGACCTCCCGAGGTCAAGCGATTGACCTCAGCGAGAAATGCTTTTAGGTTTCGAATATGCTCATAGACACCAACATTTGGTATAAGTTTGAATACAATCGATCGGTAAACAACGAATACGTATTTGGACGGCTCGTAAAATGGATTTGCAGGACGCAATTTTTTAAATTTTTTAAGGATTTTTTTCTAATGGATTGGCAGGTAAAATGGATGCGCCTTTGCAGGTGACCTGAGGTCAAACAGTGACGCGGAGTGGTCAAGTCTTGAGTTGTGCACCTTAGGTGGGTTAAAGGGATGGCGATGGTGGTAGAATGGGTTATCTAAGTGATTTTGGGGAAAACGAATGCGGTACCGCGCCATTCTGCCGTGTGCCATAACGTTAACTTATGCCGTGACCTGAGGTCAAACGATCACCTGAAAGGGTTAGGTCGCCCTTTGTACACCATCTATGGTCTTTTGTGAATATTAAGCTATGGGGCTGATTCCTCTAAGTCGTTTAGGGAAAAAATTATGCGGTACCCGATATTTGACCTCGCAGGCACTATATGACCTTCCGAGGTCAAGCGATTGACCTTAGCGAGAAATGCATTTAGGTTTAGAATATACTCATAGACACGAAGATTTGGTATAAGTTTGAGCACAATCGATTGGTAAACAACGTATATGTATTTGGACGGCTCGTTAAATGGATATAGCGCCTTTCCAGGTGACCTGAGATCAAACAGTGACGCGGAGGGGTCAAGTCTTGAGTTGTGCACCTTCGGTGGGTTAAAGGGAAGGTGATGGTGGTAGAATGGTTCTCTACGTGATGTGAGGAAAAACCTATGCGGTACCGCGTCATTCTGCCGTGTGCCATAACGTTAACTTATGCCGTGACCTGAGGTCAAACGATGACCTCAAGGGGTTAGGTCTCTTTGGCCACCGTCTATAGGCTGGGGGGGAATATTTAGCCTTTGAAAAACTTCGGTAAGTGCTTTCGGAAAAAAGTTAAGCGGTACCCGATATTTGACCTCGCAGGCACTCTATGACCTCCCGAGGTCAAGCGATTGACCTCAGCTAGAAATGTTTTTAGGTTTTGAATATACTCATAGACACAAACATTTATTGTAAGTTTGAACACAATCGATCGGTAAACAACGAATACGTATGTGGACGACTCGTAAATGGATATTATTAGCGCCTTTCCAGGTTTGTTTGTTTGTTTATTTATTTGTAATCAAGTAGAGAAACAACGTAAACAAAATGAAATAATAGGACGGTGCAAAAGTCCAAAGGACTTAAATCATGGCGCCTCTCCTAACATAAGCGTGGGACAAGTGACACGACCGCCGGAAAGAGAAATCAGAGATTAATCGGTCGCAGCGCCAGCCGCCGCCACCGCCGCCGCCCGCCGCCGCCTTATTCCTTCTATTACGTTGTCCTGGAAGAGCCCCGCGAGCACCCGACCGTCGTCGCTGTGAATGTTGTGCCCATGCGTCAGTGTGTGTAGAATGTCTGTTTTTGGTAGTCGGGTAAAATCAGGACCTAATAATTGTGTTAACTGCCGAAGAAGCTTGGTCCTCAAATCTTGAAAAAGTGGACAGTGGAAAATAAAATGCTGCAAGGTCTCTGATTTGTGGCCGCATAAACAACTTGGAGAAGAAAGTCTTTGTGTTTGATAAAGATGAGCGTTGAGCTGAAGGCTCCCCGTTCTGATTTGGGTGTGATATGTGTTTCCGAGTTTTGAGCCGAATGAGAAGTATGTAGGGGGTTTGGTAGTTCCGAACAGATCTGCGATGCCTATCTTGAACCTTTTGTGTGAAGGCTGTGTTCGAAGTGTTTCTGGCAGTGTATTCCATTTGCGGGTAGTGTTTGACCTGATGGTGACCTGATGTCAAACGGTGACGCGGAGGGGTCAAGTCTTGAGTTGTGCACCTTCGGTGGGTTAAAGGGAAGCCGATGGTGGTAGAATAGGTTCTCTAAGTGATTTGATGAAAAACCTATGCGGTACGGCGCCATTCTGCCGTGTGCCATAACGTTAACTTATGCCGTGACCTGAGGTTAAACGATGATCTGAAGGGGTTAGATCTCTTTTTGTCCACCATCTGTAGGCCTTTAGGGGTTAGGTCGCTCTTTGTGCACCATCTATAGGCTGGTGGGAATATTTAGCCGTTGAAAAAACTTCGGTAAGTACTTTCGGAAAAAGTTATGCGGTACCCGTGATTTGATCTCGCAGGCACGCTATGACCTCCCAAGGTCAAACGATTGACCTCAGGGAGAAATGCTTTTAGGTTTCGAATATACTCATAGACACCAACATTTGGTATAAGTTTGAACACAATCGTTCGGTAAACAACGAATATGTATTTGGACGGCTCGTTACATGGATATTAGCGCCTTTCCAGGTAATCTGAGGTCAAACAGTGACCCGGAGGGGTCAAGTCTTGAGTTGTGCACCTTCGGTGGGTTAAAGAGATGGTGATGGTGGTAGAATGGGTTCTCTAAGTGATTTTTGGGAAAACGTATGCGGTACCGCGCCATTCTGCCGTGTGCCATAACGTTAACTTATGCAGTGATCTGAAGTTCAACGATGACCTGAAGGGGTTAGATCTCTTTTTGTCCACCATCTGTAGGCTGGTGGGAATATTAAGCCGTTGAAAAAAACTTCGGTAATTACTTTAGTACTTTAGTAACTTCGGTAAGTACTTCATGCTGTACCGCACCATTCTGCCGTGTGCCATAACGTTAACTTATGCTGTGACCTGAGGTCAAACGATCACCTGAAGGGGTCAGGTCGCTCTTTGTGCACCATCTATGGTCTTTTGTGACTATTCAGCTATTGGGCTGATTTCCCTAAGTCGTTTAGAGACAAAGTTATGCGGTACCGCGCCATTGTCTAAAATGTCTCATTGCAAAATGTGGACGTGCCTGAGGTCAAACGGTGATATTTTCGGATTAAATGTTTTGTTCTGCACCATCTATGTGCTAATGCAAACATTGTGGCACTATGCTGACTCGTCTACTTCAATTATTGTAGGAGTTATGCGGTACCGCGATGTTTGGCCAAAACCGTATTTTTCACGTATTTGTGTGACCTAAGGTCACACAGTAGCAGAGTAAGGTCATCTGTTGTGTTGTGCATAAACTATGGTCACTTGCGGATGGTTTTGTGCTCAATTGCATATATAAGTGCGTTTTCTGAGATTGTATAGGGTACCGCGCAAATACTTATTACCCATTGAAAAAGTGACATTTTTTACCTGAGGTCAAACAGTGACCCAGGAGGGTTCAGTCGTGAGTTGCGCATGATTCTCACCCTGTTCCGGGTATTTATGAATCAGGAAATGTTTCGCTAAGTCAATTAGGTGAAATGTTATGGGGTACCGCGTTTTTGACCTGTTTGACCTATTTTGACCTCTGTAGGTCAAACCGTTTCTTATATTCTTGTGTAAATTTGGGCGAAATCGGAGTAACTTTGAATACGTATTTGAATACGAATACGAATGCGTTGCTGTCTTCATGGACGTCTGCAAAAGAGTGCATTTCCTTTCAGGACGGAAACACGTATAATCCCTGTAACGCGTGGACGGGTGAACGGTATTGTGGTGGGTACCTACGCAATAGGAGAAACCTCTCAGTCGCGTACGCATGCGTTGAGCTTGGGCACGCTCTCAATTAAGGGCCGTTTGACATACTTGCCGTATCATAATCGGTATGCCCCACATGTACAAAATATATGATAATTTTACGCTGCCAAACACCTGACCAAGTTTGCCTTCTTTCTTTCTTTTAGCGTCAAACTTCAACAAATATTTGGATGAAATGGACGTCTCTGGATTCTTAATAGGTCGGTGGAATACTAGAATAGATAGTTGCACATTAACATTGCATAACTCTTTCTTTCCTAGGATTCAATATTTTGTTTGTTTTAGGTCTTTATTGAAGTATGCGTACTTTTGCTGCGGCAAAGACGGAAAATTATCAAATTTAAGTATCTTTTTTTCCGTTTGTCCCACCGAGGGGATAATTTATTTAGATACATGGATATCAAAGACACCAACATCAATACAAACATCACCGTAATTATTTCACTCACCTGGTTTTCAATTACTACGGCTCACACCGCCGTAGCCTACCCAAACACGAAGCTGCACATCACACTGTAGTCAAGTTCATGTGCAAAAGGCCAAAAGAGGTGTGTGCGTGTGTGCGTGTGTGTGCGTATGTGCGTGTGTGCAGGTGTGTGCAGGTGTGTGCAGGTGTGTCATCATCTGTCATCAACATGTTTATTGTTTTATAACATATTTATATGGTATACATAAGGTAGAGCTGGCGCAAAAGTTGGGGAGCTTGACTCGAGACGCCAACTCTAACACATATCATCAGGTACCTAATAACTCAACCGCCGCCGTATCACCGGTCATCGCGCGCAGCAGATCATACACCGCGCGCCCCGCCGGAGGAGCGGACCCACCAGAGCATGCACAGGACTACGATTTAATAAACACCAGTGAATCTGTGAGAGTTTTGCAAGTAGTTTTGGAAGTGACGGGCTACCGCGCGGCCGCCGCCGCTACTGAGACTCGTGCCGTGCAACAGGATTTGTGATTGGATGGATCTGGACTCCTGCGTGAAGTTGTAGTGTAGACTCTGGGATATGTTGCTAATCAATTCGTTTCTATGACAAGTGTATATCGGGCATGAAAAGATAAAGTGTGTTGTGTTTTCTTGTGGGTGCCCGCAGGGACATACCGGGGAGTCTGACTTCTGAATTATGAACATGTGGGCGTTTAGTTGGGACATATCAGTTCTCAATCTGGTGTGGAGAATGTTGCTTGCTTTAGTTCCATGTGAATAATATAAGGGGGGCTTGGGTATACCTAACTGCTGTGTAATCTGTTTTTTGAAGTCGGGATAAGGGAGCTGTTTCGTGGCTTCTGGTAATTGGTTCCATTGGTTTCCGGTGAGAGTGAAGAACGGTGCTGCTGAACGGTGCTGGTGTGACGTAGTGCGAGTTTGAACTAGGGTGTAATGGTTTGCGTTTCTTAGTGTCCTGTTCGTGTCGTGTTCGCGTAAATGTGGCATGATGGCGGTGATGTAGCTGGGTGTGTTGTGACGTTCGGGTGCAGTTAATTTGTGGTAGAGTGTTAGGCGGTGAATGCGTCGTCTCGTGGTCAGCTTGTCCCATCCCAGCTCGATTCGTAATTTGTCGGATGATGTTCTAAAGAGCGTCCCAGTCGTCAGTCTAGCTGCTCTGTTTTGCAGTGTCTCCAGTCTTGTCGCGTCTTGAATTGTGATATGTCCGCCGTAGATGGTGTCACAGTAGTCGAAGTGCGGTCTGATGTATGTTTTATATATTTGATCGAGAACGTGTCGGGGAAGGTGCTGTGCAATAGCGTACAGTGGACTGAGTGTTTTATTGACTTTATTTAATATTTCGTTAACATGTTCATGGAAACGGAGATCCTTTGAAAAAGTAATGCCAAGGTGCTTATGTGTTTCGTTTATGGGTATTGGGACATCTCCAAATGTAAGTGTTGGTGGTTGGTGTTGGCTTTTGTGGGGAAATGTTTGTTGGATGGTTTTGGCAGCGTTGAATGTAATGGCCCACTCCTGACCATATTTATGAATTTCGTCCAAGTCGTGCTGTAATGTGTGTTGGGTAGTTAGTAGGTTCGTTGCTGTGTGAGAGGCATATAATGAGGTATCGTCTGCAAAAAAATAATATGTCGTTGTGCGTGCGATTCGAAAGTCCGTCTAGGTAGCTTAAAGCCAGCAATGGTCCAAGAACAGATCCTTGCGGACAGCCGGCATTAATTTTACGTGGGACGGAAAATTTATTTCGAATGTGTACTCGTTGTGTTCTGTCGCTCAAGTAGGATTTTAACCAGTTGAGAAGTCTTCCTGAAATCCCGAATTCGTTTTCGCATTTGTGTAATAAGCCCCTGTGCCAAATTTGGTCGAAATATTTTGAAATATCTAAATAGATAGCGGTGAAATCGCGGCCAGAGTCTAAAGATTTGTATAAATTATGGGCTAAATAATGAAGCTGTAGTTCAGTGCTATGGTGCCTTCGATAGCCGCTTTGTTTCTCTGTCAGAAGGGCGGGGGTAGTAATGTGGCCGTATATGTTTTTGTACACAAGCTTTTCAAATACCTTTGAGAGAGCTGAAAGAATGCTGATTGGTCGGTAACATGTGGGGTCAGAGGGCGAACCTTTGTTTTTGAATATGGGTTTAACATTAGCTGCCTTGAAATTGCTTGGGTAAATTCCGAGGAAGAGTGATTTGTTGAATAATTGTGACAATGGCTTTGTGATTATGAGTGCCGTGAGTTTGAGTAATTTTACAGGGAGGCCATCTGGTCCGGTTGATTTGTTGGCGTCAAGTGAGTTTAGGATTTGGAGTACTTCGTGTTCGTTGGTTGTGATTTGTTCGAGTGTGGGTACCGGTGGTGTGTTTGCCATGCTAGGTGGTGGGACATGCGTGTCGGGTATGTGAAGTGTGGATTGTGCAGCAAAATGGTCGATGAGAAGTGTCGCTTTGTCTAGGTCGTCAGTCACTACGTCACCGTCAAGTCCTAGCAGTGGTGGGATAGTGTCGTCGCGTGCTCGGCCGGCGATGGCGCGAAGTGTTTTGTGATATTTGTGAGGGTTTTGTTTCTGAGCTAGTAATTTTTCTACTTGTCTGTGCAGATGTTCGTTTTTTAACCGTCTGTTCGTCGAGCTGACACAATTACGTTGGTATCGCCACCTGGCCCAATTTGAGTCAGTTTGTGTTTCTTTTGCAAGTTTGAACAGTCGGTCTCTCTTCCGTATGTTTCGTTTTAGTTCAGTCGTGATCCAATATTTATCGTTGCGTTTCCGTCTCATGTGTGTTTTGGGGATTGCGGCAGACGCCGCGTCGTGCAGGGTGGCGATTAATTCGGATGTTGCTGTGTCTATGTCTTTGTCCACGATACTTGTCCAGTCAGCGTCGAGAAGTAGTCTGGTCAAAAGTGCAGCGTCCATTTTTTGGTAGTCCCACATAGTGATACGTTGTTCGTCGGTGTTTTGTGTAGGTGGTGCTAAATCCAGTACAGCAAAGATCGAGAAGTGGTCTAGGTGCGCAAATGATGATAGTGTACCGCTGTGTTGTACTATGTTGATGTTGCTGATGAAAATGAGGTCTCGCAAATTGCTGGTACTGTGCGTCACTCGGGTAGGCTGGTCTATGACTTGGTGCAGGTCTAACATATGTGCCATGTCTGAGTTTGTGGTCAAATGGTGTGATACCACTGTGCTGATGGAGAGGATGATCAAGGTAAATGTTGCCAGTGTTGAAATCGCCCAGTGAGATTATTGCTGTGAGTGTGTGAGTTTGGGCCTGGCAGATAGCCTCAGTGAAGGTGTCGAGGAAAGTTTGCAATCTGTCGGAAGGCAGGTTCGGTGGGAGATAAATGCAGCTGATAAGTAGGGTGAAATTGTGTTTTGATTTTTGCCCAGACCCACTCCTCATCCCCAATCTCAATATTCGATAATTTCTGGATGGGTAATGACTTGTGCACGTACAGTGCCACCCCTCCTCCGTGTCGTGTTCTGTGCTTTGTGAGTGGTGGGTGGAAGTCGTTGATGGAGTACTGGCTTTCGGCTACTGATCTGTCTAATTTGGTTTCAGTTAAGGCTAATATTTTTACGTTGTTTGTCGTGATGAATTGTTCTAGTTCGTCTATCTTGTTTACTGTGGTGATGTGTTAATGTTGAGATGAGCGATCGTGAGCTCGTTTGTTTCTGGTGGGCCTGGATTTGTTTCGATACCGTGCATTATCAGTAGTGTTTGTATGTTTTTGTATGAGCCAAGCTGTGACCATTGAGAGTTTGTGATGAGCGGGGGAGGTGAGGTCTGTCCTGTGTTGGGTGGGGTGGTGGGATGGGGTGGGGTGGTGGGATGGGGTGGGGTGATGGGGTTGGGTGGAGTTGGGGGTGGTATGTTAGGTGATGTAACACGGGCAGTAGTCCCAGACAGCGCCGGCGGCCGGCCGGCAGTCCGTGACGTGCGCGAGGCCGAGAGAATTCGCAGGCCCGGGCAGACACGTCCCCCCGGCGGAGCGGCAACGATGACAGCTAGCAGGTTCAGGGGAGTAGCTCACGGCGCCGGCGAGTGCACTGCGGACAGTGTGTACATCCGTCAGAAACAAAAACAGATAGAACAAGGCACAATCACCAACGAAATAAAAGACACAATTACAAACAAGACACAATCAGCAACGAATCGTTCTCGACACGCCACAAAATGATCGGTGTTACTTACATATATACAATACAAAAACACAAGCATATATAGCATAACAGACAGCATTGCAAGCTGGTACCTAAAAGTGCAAGCACCTAACCCGACCTCCTCCCCCGTCCACCGTCGACCTGGCGCGGAGAGCCCCGGTGTGGAGCGACCTGGTGTGGAGAGAGAGAGCTGACGAGGCCGCGGCATCCACGCACCCGTCACCCGCGTCAGGTGGACCTCGGGTGTCAGGGTCAAGGTCGACCGCTGGCCGGCCGACCGGTCACGCGACCGCTGCCGCGGCCCGAGGCCCCGGTGCCAGGCGCGGCGCCAGGTGCCAGCGCGCCGGAGAGGCACAGGTGCGCAGCGCCCAGTCGCGTCCCGGGGGCCGGTCGGTCGGCTGTGCTGTCGGCCTCCAGAGCTGAGGTACCCGCGCCAGGCGGCGTCAGGTACAGAACACGGGGGAGGGGAGCGACTGAGGCAGGGATAGCACCAGGCGCGGAATACAGGAAGGGCAGAGCAGCAGGAGCGGTGCTGAGTGCGGAATGCATAGCAGGAGATAACTGTGCAGGGAGAGGGGAGTGGTGGCGGCCGCGGCAGGGGCCGGTCAGCGGCAGGGGTCAGTACTCATCTTACTTGGCCCTGCCGCCGGCTCGCGTGACGCGTCGATAGCCTTCCCCGTCGGTCGCTGTCGCTGCCGGCGGCTCTAGCTGAGGTCTGCGCTCGACGAGTTTGAGCAGGTCGTTCAGGGAGCGAATCACGGTCGTGTGCAGGTGTGTGCAGGTGTGTGTAGGTGTGTGCAGGTGTGTGCAGGTGTGTACAGGTGTGTGCAGGTGTGTGTAGGTGTGTGCAGGTGTGTGCAGGTGTGTGCAGGTGTGTGAGTGCGTGCAGGTGTGTGTGTGTGTGTGTGTGTGTGTGTGTGTGTGTGTGTGTGTGTGTGTGTGTGTGTGTGTGTGTGTGTATGTATGTGTGTGTGTGTGTGTGTGTGTGTGTGTGTGTGTGTGTGTGTGTGTGTGTGTGTGTGTGTGTGTGTGTGTGTGTGTGTGTGTGTGTGTGTGTGTGTGTGTGTGTGTGTGTGTGTGTGTGTGTGTGTGTGTGTGTGTGTGTGTGGGTGTGGGTGTGGGTGTGGGTGTGGGTGTGGGTGTGGGTGTGGGTGTGGGTGTGGGTGTGGGTGTGGGTGTGGGTGTGGGTGTGGGTGTGGGTGTGGGTGTGGGTGTGGGTGTGGGTGTGGGTGTGGGTGTGGGTGTGGGTGTGGGTGTGGGTGTGGGTGTGGGTGTGGGTGTGGGTGTGGGTGTGGGTGTGGGTGTGGGTGTGGGTGTGTGGGTGTGGGTGTGGGTGTGGGTGTGGGTGTGTGTAGGTGTGTGTGCATGTGGTGTGCCGTTGTGATTGTGGGTGTTTGGCGTCAGGACACGAGCACAACAAGCGCGCAAAACGTCGCATAGTTCTGGAATTACTAGAGGATACGCTTTAATGTTTTCTATTTGTTTTCGAAGTCATCTGTTTTTTCCTTAAGTCTGCTGGCAAGTTGTTCTTTTTCTGCTTCAATTCTTAATAAATTAATCATATGAGGTGTTGCAAGTTTTTTTGCCAGCGCTGCGAGATCTGTATATTACTGCTTTTGCTACAGTGATCAAAAGTGTTTCACGCGCATCTGTTTCCTGTGGGAAGAACCACGATTGTTCGCTTTAGTGAAAACGTATTTGGTACTGAGTGGACAGTTCTCTCTTGATATTCCGTAGAAATGATTGTGTGTCTGGGCACTGCCAAAACAAGTGAGTTGTTTCGGTGTCGCGCGAGCAAAATGTACAACTGCTGCTGTCGGATATCTGAATAGTAAATAGAAACTTGTTAGTCGTGATAATCCTAGTTATAATTCTGTAATGAAGGTAAAGTAAATACACAGATTTCGTAGCCTTTTTGACATGCACCTTCTTGATGGAATCCGATATCGCGGTTCCATTTCTGCTTCAGTCTTTCATCAGTAATGTCACATTTCTTCCGCAACGCATAAATTAATAGTGAATAGCAGTATCTAGTGAGATTTGGCTTATTGAAGAACAATTGTAACCTGAATGGAATATTCTGCCTTTCGAATGAAATGTGTGTTGCGTTTCTGACGGTATGAGGTAAGCTACGGATTAATGATTCGTAACACAGAAATGTCAGTGAGATGCGGTATTGCACTTTTATTTCTTCTCGTGACGGTATGTTTCCATTATCTGTATTAAAATGGTCGCCAATAAATCCTAGTCCTCGATTATCCCATTGCGGGACAATGGAAGTTCTAAATTGTGTATAGTCTGAGAACCATATCTGCTCTCTCATGATGTTTTCCGGCTGTAGGCTTATCATTTGATTGAATTGGATAAGCGATTTCACCACATCGCTCCAGAATACATTTCTAATTTGTGCTGTTATCACCATTTACTGTGCCGTGCCATACGTAAGCAGCTTAAAGGGGTCTACATGTTCTAGCTTTGCTACGGTTGTCCAAACAGCGGAATTGGCTAAGCTTTTTACCCATGACAGTTTCAAACTATGCATGAATGATGTTAAATCAGCCATTTGGAGACCATCAAATTCGTGATTCTGAATTACTTCCATTCTTTTAATGAGGTCCAGTTTGTTATTCCATAGGAAGCTATACAACATTCGTTCAATCTTTTTTATGTGAACTTGTGAGGGGTTCGGTAAGGCCATGAAAAGGTGGACGAGTTTAGATAGTAGCAGGGCTTTGATCACTGTAATTTTCGCTAGAGGTGTAGGAGGACGCCTTTTCCATTGTGTGATATCTCTCTCCAAAAGTGTGAGCTTTCTCTCTAAATTGAGCTCCGTTATGTTGATAATGTTGCGATAATGATAAGTATAGTACATAGTACAAGATAATGATAAGTACATTCCTAGAATTATAATTTTGTTTACTTATTTAAGCTTATCTACTGAATTGTCATCAGAATTTTCCGGTGGACTCAGCAAACCGAGTGCCAAACATGATGTTTTCTCCCAATTGAGTTTAAGTTCTGATTGTGCGGAAAAATTTTGAGAGCTCCTCTGTTGCCCCATTTAGTGTTCAGAGCCATCTAGAAACAATATGGTGTCATTCGCATATTGGCTGATGCGGACTTCTGTATTCATACCGAGTTGAATGCCAGTCAACTTATTGGAATGTGGTATTTGATTGGCCAGTATCTCCACGGCTATGTTAAATAAGTAACCAGAAACAGGGGCCCCTTGCCTTATTCCTCTATGCATATGTATTTTTTCTCTCACCTAAATAGCCATTCAGGAGTATGCGATATAAATCATGTTTGTTTAGGTACATTGTGTTGATTATCTATACAAAGTTATTTCCAAAATTCATTTTTTTTTAGAACTACTCTCACGTATGGCCACGACACAGTCTCAAACGCTGCCTCAGAATCGGATGTCATTACGAGCGAGCGCGAAGCGCTCGCTCGTCTTTCCGTGGTATATGGGACAAATCTGAATATGAGCGGCCCGGCCCGGCTCGGCCCGACCCGACCCGTGGCGACGCTTTTGAGAAGCTCATATCTCTGCAACTACACGTCCGATTGACAAGCTGACTTCTTTGCTGAGCAGCCCCATCCAACCTACCCTGTTTGAGGCCGGTGCCGACTCATGTGGGTGACTACCACTGCGCGTAGCGCGTCCTGCGTGAGGGGTGTTGAAAAGTGTTTTCTCGCAAAAACTCTACAACGGCTGAGCCGGTTGTGTGCAAATTTGGTGTGTGGTTAGGGACCCCTCAGCCGGCAATTTTCCACAAGTCGGGGGTGGGGTGCCTCTGCACGTGCGCACATGCACACCCATATTTTATATCTCAGGAACGGCTGAACCGATTGCGTTCTAATTTGGTGTGTGGTTAGCGACCTCCAGCCGTTGCCTTTCCACAAGTCAGGGGTGGAGTGTCTGCACGTGCGCACGTGCTCACCCCTATTCTATATCTCAGGAAGGGCTGAGCCGATTGTGTTCAAATTTGGTGTGTGGTTAGGGACCTCTCAACCGCCAGTTTCCCACAAGTCAGGGATGGGGTACCTCTGCACGTCCGCACGTGCACACCCCTATTCTATATCTCAGGAACGGCTGAGCCGATTGTGTTCAAATTTGGTGTGTGGCTAGGGACCCCTCCGCCGCCGATCCCCTCCGCCGCCGCCTACCCACAAGTCATGGGCCTCTGCACGTGCGCGCGTGCGCACCTTTTTGTATCTCAGGAACTACTTGCCCGATCGGGTTGAAATTCACCCGACATTTTTTTCGCGCTCGCTCGTTCATCGCCAACTACGGCGCCTTACTGGTAATTAAGCCTGATTTATCATGTTGATTCACGTGTGATATTACATCATACACTAGTCGACTGTTCTCGCCGATGTATCTTCCCTTGATGTAGGCTGATTGCGATGGACTGATGATCCGATTGACGACTTTCTTAAACCTGTTAGCGATGGCTGTTGAAATAATTTTATCATCGACATTCAGAAGGGATATCGGACGCCATCCTTTTGAGTGAGTAGCTTGGCCGTCCAGTTTTCGGTATTAAAGTTATTAAGCTTGCTCGATGTGTTGGCAGTGCTACTCCTTGTAGCGAAGTGAGGGTGAATGCTCGGTGCAAGAATACGCCCAATTGTTTCCAAAGGCACCGGAAAAAGTCTACAGAAAACCCATTACTGCCAGGAGTTTTGTCTTTTCAGGCCGTGCAGTGCTGTAGTCAGTTCCTATAGGGTTAACTCTGCGTCTAACGCATACTTTTCGGTTTCGTTTAATGTTTTTGTAAGATTACTCCTGATGAAACTTAAGTTAGGTTCAATCGCCTCCGGTACAGAATATTTCTCCTAAAATGTCTGAGTAAAAAGTGAAAGAATTGCGTTTGATTTTGTGATTGTTTGGCCTTCTTTATGCACTGTATGGATTTTCTAGATGCATTTCTTTTCTCCAATGATACGAAAAATTTGGAACTTTTTGTCGCCTTCCTCACGCCACTGCGTCCTTGACCGTACAATTAAGCCCTCTATGTATGGTCTCCTATGTTCTTCTAACTTTTCCTTAGCTTTGTGTAGAAATTGCGCATTTACATCACATGTGTCGTCAGTAAATAAGGTATATGCTGATTGTACGTTATTTAGTAATTATTGTTCTTTCATTCGTCGATTGCGAGTCTTTCTCTTACAGTATTGCACAGTTTCACCTCTAATAAGCATGATAAGTGTTTCGTAGAAAAGGCTGTCTTCGATTGTGAATTGTATAGAAGGGTAATGACTAGCGTTAGCTACGTATTCCTCAGCATATAAGGGCATTTCATATTGAAAAACGATGTTTTTATGGTCATTTCTATAAGGTTTATATATTCGGAATTTCGCAGGACGGATTCATTCATTTTCCAAATTCCAGGACCTTTCTCTACTTCTGCTACATTGATTGCCATTACCACTTATAGGTTGTGGTCTGCCCTATATCCTGGTTTGTCATTACCACTTATAGGTTGTGGTCTGTCCTATATCCTGGTTTGTCATTACCACTAGGTTGTGGTCTGTCCTATATCCTGGTTTGTCATTACCACTAGGTTGTAGTCTGTCCAATATCCTGGTTTGTCATTACCACTAGGTTGTAGTCTGTCCTATATCCTGGTTTGTCATTACCACTAGGTTGTGGTCTGTCCTATATCCTGGTTTGATTATAACGTCGCATACATAGGATATCAGCTGAACGTTTACGAAAAGCATGTCTAATCTACCGCATTTTAGAGGATTATTTCTCGACCAAGTGTACTCTAACCTGTTCGGATTGTTTACTCTCCATATGTCTACCTGCGTGTTATCATTTGTGAAATTCAAGAAAACTTGCTTTGCATTTGTGTTATACTCACAAACGTAATTGAATGCATCAACATTAGGGTTGATTACACTTAACATTTAAATGTCACCGTAAATTCCATCCATCCTCTTTTGCGATTCATTGCGTCTTAAAGTTCAACATTATGTTTACAGTTCATGTGCTATCTGCTGAGCATCTCATAACAGTAGACGTTCGTCATGAACGTGATTGAGCGGCTTACCCTTTACGTCTGACGAAGTTATATACATAGTCAGTGATGACGCACAGAGTATCAAGATTGTCTGGACCCAGAAAACTTATAAATTGACAGCATTGCTAAAGCCATGTAAAACAGCACTTCTCATTGTGACTAATGTCTCCCCTTCGCAGGAGACCAGCTAAACAGGACGTCGGTGTATCGTCCACCAGAGACGCCTTGTGGTGAGCGATGACGTTTACGGCGTGTGCCACTCGCTTGGAAGAGTGGCAATAGGGTAGAGTGGGGTAAGACGTACACCTGGATAAAATCCCCACCACCGCTTAGCGGCTAAACTGGTCAACTTACGCACCAGCTTGTGTGTTTCCCAGGTCTAGGAAGAAACCCTTCTGAAACGACTTGGTGCGGGTTTGTATGTTCCTGGTAAGCTTCGCTTGTTTTTAGGAAAGGTAACTCGTTTCGTGCCCCTCTTGATATCAAATCTAGCCATTTTAACATCACTGTTGTGCTTCGGACAGTGTTTCACTGGATGACACTTTGTAATTTCTATCGAACTTAATGGAAATGGCATATATGACACAATGGAAATACAATACGACTAAATCGAGAACGTCTTACCCCGTGCCCGAAGGTGTCTTACCCATGCCCGAGGGCGTCTTACCCCGCTGTCGGGGTAAAACGCCTTTTGCAGACATTTGAAAAAGCGAGGAAAAACACTTCGCATGATGTTAGGGCATTTTGCCGCCTGTGATTGGCAGATAAAAAGAAAAATGGCATAACGAAATCGAAAACTATTCATTAAGTTGAAAACTAAACGAGCTAGGTCGAATCTCCCTTAACCCGGCATTGACTGGGGTCTCAGCAGAACGCCATTGACTGGGGGGGGGGGGGGGGGGGGGCGTTAAACGCCCCCTGTTATCTTCCGAACCAATGATCGCAGCGAGACGCGCAAGGCGGCGATAGAAAGCTCTCAATGAGACGAATCTAAGCATGCTCAAAAATATCAAAGAGAGGTCAAATGTCAGATCACGGTCAGGTCAAAGGTCAAAATCGGCGTATTTGAGTTTATGGGCCATACTTGCCATCCAAAGCCTTCGATTGCCACCAGTTTCACCCAAAGTGCTGCTAAAGGTATGGTAAATATCCGCATGAGCTAAAGTGAGATTGTTGTCCAAGGTCAAGGTCAGGTTATAAAAGGTCACTATGCTCGAAATATCTACGAAAGTCATGCAACACATGTTTTATGAGTTATTTTCCACGTATAATTCGATAGTGATAGTCATTTTACCACCTAACTTCATTTACGTGAAGTAAATGTCAATTTCAAGTCAAGTTCAGGTCACCGAAGGTCAAAATTTGAAATGGTCAAATCTAAACCAAAAAGGCATGTTGCTAGACCAGTTTTGTCTCAGAAATACAGTGGCGGCATTTATTTGTCTGTATGAAGTCAATAAAAGCGCACAAAAAATCAATTTCAAAATATGACGTCATGAGTTACCCATACTTTAGATGTCATAAGTCAGTCAAAATGGGCATATCAGTTTGAAATTTGTATGGCAGTTGCCTATGTATGGTTCTCTGACATATCTTCCGATTATTTGAATATTTTATAAAATTTTGATTTTTTATAGTTTCCCCCCAAAAACGTTTTTTTTGAGTTTTGGGGAGTCAAAACTACAATTTTCACAAATCAGAGACAGCTTGTTTGTAGCCATTGCAATTTGCTATCTTTTGGAGTTTTCAATTGCAGTTTGCTTCAAATGTGGCATTTGTACGGCCTGGCAAAGTTTAGCTGATTTTGGTGTAAAACTCGTGTGTAGTGACGTCACTAAATTCGCTATAACTCGAAAATTTCGACAACATTTCTTCATTTTTGCAAACAAGACGTAACCATGGTTTATAAGAAGGTAACCGAAGTTTCACGTGATAGCGCTATTAGTTTTTCAGTTATTGCGAACATTCATCAGGGGGGGGGGGGGGGGCGTTAACCCGCGCGGCGCTGGGGGTAAATTTTACCCCCCTCCCGGATTTTCTCAATAACTTGAAAACTATGAAAGATATCACAGTCAAACTTACGGTACCTTATGGTACATCAATTCTACGTCTTCTGCCAAAATGTTGTTGAAATTCGTGACAATTTTGGGAGATAATGACGTTTTAGTGACGTCATGTCATGTCATTTTTGGTGAAAAAACGTTAAATGTTTGAAAAATCGTAGAAAACAGTGTGTTTATGTAACTCGCAAATACAAGGCTTCAAAAGAAAGGTAATAGCATTGTCTTTAAAATGGCTATCTCAGATTTTCCAAAATTTAGGGTTTTTGACCCCAAAAATGCAAAAAAGAAGAAGATTTTTTGGAAGAATGTCTACAAAAGTTTTTTTTGAAGATTTAAAAAAAAAACGGAAGATGTATTAGAGAACCGATTATGAACGATGCTGAAGCCAAATTTAAAAGCAATATCTTTATTTTTGACTGATATAGCTCTCGACGTATAAGTAACTCATGACTTCATTTGTTTAATTTGAGTTTTTTGGCTTTTACTGACCAGATGGAGACAAATAAATGCAACCACTGTATTTCTAAGACAAAACTTAGTCTAGAAACATGTAATGTTTATTTAGATTAATCAATTAAAATATTGTCCTTATTGTGACCTGACCTTGACCTGGGGGCCATTATATGGGGTCAGGCTGTGAAAATGGCTGCTTCTATCGAATTATACGTGTAAAGTAACCCATACAACATGTGTCGCATGGCTTTCGTAGACATGTGACCTTTTGTGACCTGACCTTGACCTTGACCTTTGCTTACAATTTCACTTTTACTTATGCAGGAGATGCATTATACATTTGGGAGCACTTTGTGAAATAATAGTTGCAATATAAGGCTTTGGATGGAAAGTATAGCCCAAATACCCAAATACTTAAATTTTGACACTTGACCTGACCGTGACCTAACATGTGATCTTATTTTAGGAATTTCGGGCATGCGTTGGATTCTCATCACTAAGAGCTTTCGATCGCCGCCTTGCGCGTCTCGCTGCGGTTATTGGTTCGGAAGATACGAGGGGGTAAAATTTACCCTCCTCTCTCCCCCCCCCCCCCCCCCCCCCCCCCCCCCCCCCAGCACCTGGCGTTCGGATGGAGACCTCAGCGCCGCGCGGGTTAAAACGCCCCCCCCCCCCTCCCCCCAGTCAATGGCGGGTTAAGGTGTACGTCTTACGCCACTGTACACTAATCTCTTTCTGACGGTTGAATGTGTATAACCAGGTCAGAGGGAGGAACGGAGGGGGGGGGGGGGGGGGGGTAGTGTAGGGGCGTTGTGTGTGTGTGTGTATAATATATATGTATGTGTATGAGTGGGAAATGGTGCCAAGATATAAGCACTTACGTGCTTTTGCACATTCCCACCATATCTCCGTTTGTTTTGCTTTGTTTGTGTTTTTGTTTCAATAAACAATGATGATCTCGGTAATTAGCGCCGAATGAAACGAAGATGATTGCATGCGTATCTAATATCTCTCATTGAAGCGCTTCCACCTCGTCCTACCATGACCACGGGTGGAGTTTCCTATTCAAATGGTGGGGCGACTGCCCACCAACTTTATGTTTTGCCCCACCGACTTTTGTCAGATTTGAAGGTTTCCTGCGTTAAAATGGCCATTTTTCACCTGAACCATTGAAAACAATCAGCCTATATTAAATTTTGCCCCACCAACTTTTCTGAAAAGCTCCACCTTGGCCTGCGATCACATCCTATACTGCCACTATGCGACTCACTGTCCTATAGACTACACAGTAGACACTAAGTCCTCCTTCGCTATGTGATACACTGTGCACTAAGTCCTCCTTCGCTATGTGATACACTGTGCACTAAGTCCTCCTTCGCTATGTGATACACTGTGCACTAAGTCCTCCTTCGTTATGTGATGCACTGTGCACTAAGCCCTCCTTCGCTATGTGATACACTGTGCACTAAGTCCTCCTTCCTTCGCTGTCTATAACACTGTCAGGAGCCCGGAACGATTTTAAAGTTGTGAGGGGGGGGGGGGGGGGGGGATCGATACAAAAATGGGGGGGGGGGGGCAGTCTTCTCACTTCTCATCTTGGTGCAACTTTTCGTTCTCAAATTTTCCTCATTGAAGATTAACCCGCGCCGTGCTGGTGCTCGGCGCCACCTGCGCCACCTGCACCGTGCCGGGGGCGGGGGGGGGGGGGCGTTTCTACGCCCCCCCTGCCCCACGAACTCGGCTTCTATGGGACGTAGACAAAAACCGAAAACACCGTTCGAAAGCTCATCAAAAATTACTTTGATACTATTTCGAAACAATTTGATTCAGGTCAATAGTGAGGTCACCC
>JAXIVJ010011763.1:10000-42512 GCA_036785665.1 Chirona hameri | reverse complement strand
ATAATATATATATATATATATATATATATATATATATATAATATATATATATATTATATATATATATATATATATATATATATATATATATATATATATATATATATATATATATATATATATATATATATATATATATATATATATATATATATATATATATATATATATATATATATATATATATATATATATATATATATATATATATATATATATATATATATATATATATATATATATATATATATATATATATATATATATATATATATATATATATATATATATATATATATATAATATATATATATATGGCGTAATGCCAATATATCTGACTTTCGTGTGCAAGTTTGCTGGCTACCGAAATTTTTCTTCTCTTACAAGATCCTATATGTACAAGAATATTGTACAAGATATGCAAGACTATTGTACAAGATGTGCAAGATTATTGTACAAGATATGAACTATTTTTGTACAAGATATGCAAGATTCTTGTACAAGAATCTTATAGGATCTTGTAAGAAAGTGGGCCAAATTCTCACATGACAAATATACGATCTATTTTTGTACATTTGCACAAAATAATATACGATCTATTCTTGTACATTTTTACAAAATATACGATCTATTCTTGAACATTTGTACAATAATCTTACAGGATTTTCCACCTGGGCAACCATGCCACTGGCAGGTGGCGCTGTAATCAGATCGTCGAAGCCGAGTTTTAGTCAAATAAATACCTACTAACTATTCATTTTTTCGATTGTTTTGATTTGTAAATCAATGACTTTGATACCATCATCTGTTAACCCGGCAGTCACTGGGTATATTCTGCAACACGACTCACTGGGGGGGGGGGGGGGGGGGTAGCCCCCCTGGTATCTTCAGAACCAATGATCGCAGCTGAACGCGCAAGGCGGCATTCGAAAGCGCTTAATGAGATAAACATAACGCAAACTTAAAAAGAATCAAATTAAGGTCACATGTCAGGTTATGGTCAAGTCAAACTTCAAAATCGAGGTATTTGAGTTTATGGACAATACTTGCCATCCATGGCCTTCGATTGCGCCTATAATCACCCAAAGTGCTGTCAAAGGTATGATATACATCCCACATGAGCTAAAGTGAGATTGTTGGAAAAGATCAAGGTCAAGGTCTGGTCACAAAAGGTCACTACACACAAAATATCTACGAAAGTCATGCAGGACATGTTTTATGGATGCTTTTACGCGTATAATTCGATAGTGGTAGTCATTTTACCACTTGAATTCATTTACGTGAAGTTAGTGTCAAGTTCAGGTCAAGTTCAGGTCACTGAAGGTCAAAATTTGAAATTGATAAATCGAAATAAAAAGGCATGTTTCTATATCAGTTTGATCTGAGAAAAAAAAACAATGCCGTCATTTATTTGTCCGTATCTGGTCAATAAAAGCCGAAAAAAACAATTTCAAAATATGACGTCATGATTTACCCATACTTTATATACCATGACAGTCAAAAAAGATGATATCATTTTCAAATTTTGTATGGTAGTTGCCCATATGTCGTTATCTGACATATATTCCGTTTTTTCAATATCTTTGAAAAATTTGATTTTGTGAGCATTTTTTTCAAAACAATTTTTTTTTAATGTTTGTTGTCAAAAACCTTTTTTTTAATTTCGAGATAGCTGGTTTATATCCCGTGCTATTTTCTACCTTTTAGGTTTTTCGATTCCATTTTGCTTCAAATGCGGCAATTGTACGGCCTGGCAAAGTTTAGCCGATTTTGGTGTCAAAATCGTGTTCAGTGACGTCACTAAATTTACTATATCTAAAAAAAATCCCACGAATTTGTTATTTTTTCTCCTTAAAAGGTGTAAAAATGATGCCCGGATATGTACTGAAGTTTTGCGTCGATATCTGCATTAGTTATAGATATATTTCTAATATTCCTAAGGGGGGCTAAAAAAAGCCACTCCCCCAGTGACTCGCGGGTTAACCAAACACTATTTTTACACGGAAAGTCGGTAAGTATCAACCTCACCCAACATTTGCCTTGGTTGGTACCGTTTTCTTGCCTACACTTCTGCAAGCCGCCGTAGTGTGGTAGAGCGCTTGCTTCACATTTGAGGATCCCCGGTTCAATCCCGGCCGGCGCTGCGAATTTTTCAAGTGTTCTGCTGAAAGTGTATTGTTTCCAAAAAGACGACACAAAATATGCGGTGTCGCTGGAGACAAGTGATAACTCAACACGGTAAAAAGGGTGGCTCTTTGCAGAGACGTGCCACAGGCCTCGGAAACCACCTAGTGGGCTTTTCTGTGTCTCAGTGTAGTACCTGCAACTCCAGCAACATCATGCAACGACAGCTTCAAGGAAATGCCAGATACTGTCATCATTTTCTCTCTGTGTGGGCTCAATGCTGGGACACCCGGTCACTTAGCCCCGGTGGCCCTCGGTGGCCCTCGGTGGTACCCGGTGGCCTTCGGTGGTACGATTTCTGATAACATCCCGTGGCGAGACTACGTCCGCTACCGACACCGTGTTCTCTCACCTGAACGCACTGAGAGACGCGAAAGACTCTAGCGAGTTCTCAGAGACCCGTCAGGCGTCGGTCTTGTCTCTACAGAGAGACACGTGTTTGGCGAAGATTTGACAAGATAATACGGTCTCAGGTTCTCAGAGTCAAGCCGAATTATCTCCGCTGTCAAGCAGTTACGCGAATAAATATTACGGCGCCGGCCGGAATTGAACCGGGATACTTCAAATGTTAAGCGAGAGCTCTACCACTGAGCTACGGTGGCTTCTATCGGAGTAGGCAAGAAGACGGTATAACCAAGGCAAATGCTGGGTGAGGTTGATACTTACATACTTTCCGTGTATAAATATTGATTGGTTAGCAAATTATGGCATTGAAGTAATATTTACAAATCAAAACAATCGAAAAATAATAGTTATTAGGTATTTACTTGAACAAAACTACGTTCCGTCGTCACGATTACAGCGCCACCTGCGATGTGCCATGGTGGCGCCATCTGGATGGAATGAATTCCATTTCAAGAGACTTTCAGGAGACCATTCACTGTTCTCAACAGCTGACTGTAAAAAATATCCCGCGGGTTCGATCCTCGGTCGGAACATACTTGTATTATTCGTTGACTGCCTGATGGTATCAGAGACATAAAATGGTCAGCTGGAGATATATTTACTCTCAACAACTAACGCGGAAACCATGTAGATTTCTCAGGCAAAACCATCCACTGAAAGGTCTCGAAATGGACACCGTGCGGGTTTCTCAGGGAAGTGAATTCAGCAAAAGCTATAAAAAGTGTTTCTGAGTGCGCCGGTCGTATTCCGATAAGATAGCCTCTTATCAGCCCTCCTAGACGCCACACCGTTAAGACGACTAGGCGACCCAGCCCAGTCTCCGTTAGCTACTGCAGCGAGCGTCTCTCCATCCAGGGAGAAGAAGTTTTCCTCTGCGTTCTTTTACCCAAGTGTCGCCCCGAGAGCTCGGCTCTCGCGTGTTTTCTCCGGTCGAGGCGCACCCCACCACACCGGCCTCACCATGCTGGACCTCCTGAAGCCAGTCAGCTCTCTGAAGCTCTCTACAAAGCCTCGTGGAGAGGGCTCCGTGTTCAAGCTGCACTACCGCGCCACCTTCGTCTTCATCATGGGCTGCTGCATCCTCGTCACAGCCACGCAGTACATTGGAGACCCGATCGAGTGTATGCCCGACAAAGACTCGATCCCTCAGAACGTCATCGATACCTACTGCTACATCTCGTCCACCTACACGATTCCGCGATACTACGACCAGAAGGTGGGCATCGGCGGCGTTCCTCACTGGGGTCTAGGTCCTGAGCTCCCCGATGACGACGTGATCTACCACAACTACTACATCTGGGTGCCCTACATGCTGTTCCTCCAGGCCATCTCCTTCTACGTGCCTCACTGGCTCTGGAAGGCAGTGCAAACAGACAAGGTGTACACCATCCTGATGGGGCTCGACAGCCGCTCGCTAGACGAATCCGAGAAGAAGGACAAGGAGAAGCTCCTCGTCAACTACCTCGAGCTGCACCTGCACACGCACAACCTCTGGGCCGCGAAGTACGTGTTTTGCGAGGTGCTCAACTTCGTCAACGTCCTGCTGCAGATCAGCATCACCAACGCCTTCCTGGGCGGCGAGTTCAGCCAGTACGGACCGCGGGTGGTGCGCTTCCTTTGGGCCGACTCCGAGGACAGGACCGATCCTATGTATGCGGTGAGTACGCTGACCTGATCTTACCTACATGACCTGGCCTGCCGACCTCAAGGATAGGACTGACCTCCATATTGCGTTGAGCGGCCGGACCTGCGTTTGCCCAACCTGTGCTAATCTCTGACATGCCAGAACTGATACGGAACTGGATCTTAATATACCAGATAAAAGGGTAAACGTGATCAGCGTGGCAGGGCCTCCCGCAAGGATTTTGGACTGGGTGGGCATTTTGGCGAGGCGGGCTTAGATTATGGGGAGGGGGCACTGGCAGCTCCAGTGGGCCCCTTTAGCCCTAAAGGATGGGAGCAACATGTTTGTTTTTTGCTCCAGTCTTTTGCTCCAGTCTCATTTCCTCGTGATACCCAGACTGGTTATTGATTCAACTGTTTGGGAACGATTCAATCATGATTCATTTTGGAATATAAATGATTCAATCACCGTTCGATTGACGGATACATTTTTGAGAATTGATTCTTTCCGATTCAAAGAATCAAAACAAATATTTTGAATCGATTCACGTTTGATTCAACATTTAAATATATGCTATGAATTTATGTAAAATCAATACAAATGGAAACATACATACATATGATCACTAAAGCATTGTTACAACAATATTATTTCAGTATAAATGAATGTAGCCACACTGGGACTGCATATATTTGCATAATTTACCAGTGTACTTGAACCGTTAAGAATCGTTAAATCTTTTGATTCAATAAACCTTGATTTGAAGCGGGTTTTAATTCAATCACGATTCATGAATCAAAAGATCTGGTGGTGAATCAATTATCTTTTGATTCTAGGAATTTTGATCGAACGATTCCAATCGATTCAATCAGTGTCGAATCAATAACCAGTCTGGATACCCCTACGGTCTGATTCAAAAAGCAAAATAGTTATCCAGCTTTCCCAAACCTCAAATTTCGCAGTTCTTGGTGGCGCAATTGTTATGTGACTGCCAATTTCTTCTCAATATGAATAATTGTGACGTTTCAGGACAGTTATGTGCATATTTTTCTTCCAGACCCTACATTAGCAACATCCTGCTTGTACACCTTGCAACCGGCGAAGATTGGTAGCGCCCCAAGCCGCTTGGAACATTTAGGGTTATCAAATAGTAATCATGTATTAATTTAAAACCTAGTATAGAAGGAGCTAAACCGGTCGTACCAGTCTATGATGTTCGTGAGCATGATTTTGCTCCGTCAAAATTGCAGTCAATGTCCTTTTTATATCAAATCTGTGAATCAAATTAATTAATTATTAATTAAATCTAGGCAGAAAAATTGTTCGCGCCGCTTCGAGGGCGAGACAAAAAAAAATTCCACAACTGTACAAAAATGATGACGGCGAAATTTTACATTTTTTTTACATTTTTACATTTACATTTTGTACATTTTACACGTGATAAAAATTATCCCAAGCACAAGAAAATAAATGATCCCACAACACAAAATATGCTTCATGGATTTCACCCACAATACAACACATAAGGTATGCTTGCAAGGAAAAATATCAACGATTGGTTTTCTGGATCGTACAGACTTAACACGCGCCTGGAGGGGGCGAAATCCGCCCACCCCTCCGGGTTTTCGAGGAGAGCGCAAAAATGGCGGCGCGCAGCGCCGCCGTTTTTTGTATACCTGTTCAGAAATTAACTTTCCGCATTATGTAAAATTATTGGCCTCGGGTCATCTCAGGTCAGGTCACCAGACCAGGTCACGTGATGACCTCAACTCCAAAACGTTTGCAGTAGTACCACAGCCACAGTTTTACGCCGATCGGTTTCAATCTTGCAGAACTTCATAAGGTCATAGATACCAGCAATTTGTTCATCTCGGATTTCTAATATCGGTGACCTAAGGTCAGGTCAATTTTGTGACCGCCAGCACTGTTTTATCAATAACTATCGACATAATGAAGATAGAGAAGAGACAATGGTACCAATATGTTTGTCTCGTCGAGACACGTCTCCCAATATGCAACATGACCAACTTGGGTCACCACTTGACCTTGACCTGAGGTCAAATTTCTCAGTTGACCTAATCCGGTCACCATGAACATGATTAGAAGCGCCTTGACAAGACACACGCGATGGCGTAAACATTATTGCTTTATCTTCATTAGGTAAAAGGTTATTTGCGAAAAACAGTTTTGAAAACAAAATCACCTTTTTGACATTCGATGACCTCTGGAGCCTAAACTATTGACCTGAGCTCAAATCTGAGGACATCTAAGTCGATTGCATTTTTCAATGACTTTCGATTGCTTTTTTCTGTTTGCTGCCAACTATCATAGTTCCCGAGATATTTGGGGGTCTTCGAACCGAACTCTTGAAAACTTGATAATCTGACCCTTGATGACCTCTGGTGACCTCAATATTGACCTGAAGAAGAAGAAAAAAAACGAAATAATTTCGAAAGAGCTTGTCTCGAGCTATCTAACGTCGTTTCCCGCTTGTCGCTACGTTGCGTGGTTTTCGAGATCATAGGGGGGGGGGGGGCGAAATCCGCCCCCCCCCCTCCAGGGCGTGTAATTATCCGAGGCCCTCCAGGGCGCGTGTTAATGGCATAATCATTAATAGCAGCCGCGTTTCTTTGGGGCGATCGGTTTTTCGCTGCTAGTATGCCTGTGGATTCAGCTGACCGGCCGACGCCAGATCATCGTCGGCGTCATCTACCGCCCCCCGTCGGGACCTGTTCATTGGCGACCTTCACGACCAGTTCGTCCATGTCATCTCCAAGAAGAAGCCAACTTACATCCTCGGCGACACTAACTTCGATATCAGCCAGCCAGCTAAAGCGGGAGTCAGAGAGTACAGACGGCTGCTCAATGACCATATCACCCAGCCAGCTAAAGCGGGAGTCAGAGAGTACAGACGGCTGCTCAGATATCACCCAGCCAGCTAAAGCGGGAGTCAGAGAGTACAGACGGCTGCTCAATCACCTTTCCCTTGATCAGCTGATTACGTCCCCCACCCGTCCGGACCAAACCCGAGCCTGATCGACCACCTGATCACCAACGGCCTTCACCTCTGACACACGAGTGGTTACATCCAATATCAGCGACCACGACTTGACCACCGCGTCTGTCGCCGGCGTGAGAAGCCGTCACCAACCGAGGACCGTCACTGTTTGGTCGACTCGTCACCTAATCAAGATGCGCTGTGCCTGGACCTCTTGTTGGCCGACTGGACTCCTGCTTACCAAGCGGAGACCACGTCAGATAAATGGAACGCCTGGAGGTCGGTGTGGGGCCCATTGAACGACCTCCACATGCCCTTGTGACATATTAAGATAAAACAGCAATCTCAGCCGGCCGTGGCTCACGATAAAGACGTCAGAGCGGCAATGGAGGTCAGAGATGCTGCACGCCTGGACAAGGAGCGAACTCCATGTGAAGAGACTGATCGTGGGTTCCGCGCCAGTCGGAATGCAGTGAAAACGGCCCAACACCATGCCTGCTCTGAATATTTCCTTGCGTCCTATAGGCACTCCAAAGCCACCACGTGGAAGAACATTCGCCGATTCCTCGTCTCCTCAAACAAGCCCCGGCCGAGTCATCATAACCCTGCAAGCCAGCAGGCCGGCTGGCTGGACCGGCTGAACCAGTATTTCGCCGAAGTTGGCTCGACAGTCGCGGAGAGCCTGGCTGCTGCGGACACCGGGGATACGCTCCAGCCGCGTCCGCCAAGAGTCATCAGCGGTGCGTTCAGCCCCCGGCCGGCAACTCTACCGGAGCTGTCTGCGGCACTTCAGCGTATGAGTGCGTCCAAAGCAAGCGGAGACGACGGCATCACGATCGCCATGCTGCGGATGACTTTCCCCGTGGTGGTGGGGCCCACACCTCATGCATGTGATCAACAGCAGCATCACCCACTCCGAGTTACCCCCGTCCTGGCGAGCTGCAACCGTTGTCCCCCTATACAAGAGTGGTGACAAGAGTGACCCCCGCAATTACAGGCCAATTTCAGTGCTGTCTGTGGTCGCGAAACTCTGTGAACGTGTTGTGTGCACCCAGCTGATGAACTACCTGACCAGTCATCATATCATATGTCCACAGCAGTACGGATTCCGCCCCGGCCTATCCACGGAGGCGGCCCTGCTCGACGCTGTCAGTTACATAACCGACAGCATTGATGGTAGACGCATGATATCACTCGTCACTGCAGACACTTCAAAGGCGGCGTCGACAGCGTCGAGCATGGCCGTCTCTTGGAGAAGCTGGGGTGGTATGGCATCGATGACAGGTGGTTCCGTGCGTGGCTTTCCGGTCACACTCAATCTGTTAGAGGCGGAACAGGTGTCGAGCTTCCGGTAACCCATGGAGTTGTGCGGGGATCGGTCTTGGGCCCAGTGCTATACCTCGTATTTACTAATGACTTGTCACAACATATGCCGCACGGACAGATGGTACTGTACGCCGATGACGCCCAGTTTCTGGATTCTGACTCGCCAGAAAACCCCCAAGAATTGAAACGGCGCGTTGAGGAAAATTTGTCGATTGCATTGCTTTGGTTCACCAAAAACAGATTGAAGGTAAACCCTACGAAAACTGACCTACTTGTTCTAAAATCCCATGCGCCAAAACATGGACTTTACCCGCGACTTACTGGGGGGATATTTTTTGCCCCTTCCGTTTTTTGTTGTTGCAATAACACCTAAACGAACACAGGTATCGTCACCAAACTTGCAGTACCTTCTCTCACATCAATTATACACATGTTGGCAAAAGGAAAAATATGAGGCTATAATAGGTCAACCGGGAATGACGTCAGAGTGACGTCATGTTCTTCAGTTTTTGTTGCAAAATAATGGTTTGCGGAAAACGCTGTCAAAGGTACGATATTTGAGATAAACTACATTGTTTTAAATCAAATTGCTGACAATAGACCGGTCTATCCAACTGCTATCTCGGATGTTTGAGTTATTTTTTAATTCAAAATTTTGAGAAATCCAAATACATTATTTTTTTTAAACAAAATTTTCAAGAAAAAATCAGAATTATCCAAAAACCGGAATATATGTGATCGAAACGTATGCGGTGAATATGTGTACCAAATTTAAAGTCGATATCTTTAAAAATGATCGAGTTATCACCTTTAAATGTCAAATATCGACCACTTCTCACAGCATTACTGTGTATAAAAAACGCATTTCCATTTTTGTTTTTTACTTCTATTTATATAGAACAAAACAATGTTCTAAGGTCATTTTTCGCGTTCTAGACGAAAAACAAACCCATAAACATGTGTAACAACGCCTAATGACCATAATCTGCAGTTTGACCTCGTGACCTCGGATGACCTTGACCTGACACAAGGTCATACACAGCTTAAAATGATACTTAGAAGTGTCAGACACACGAATCATACCGATTTATCGCAGCTTATGCGTTTAATGACGCAATGTTGCGCGACAATTCCATCCATCGAGACCTTTTGACACGGTCAAACATTTTGTACTTGACCTGACCTGTGACGTCATCGGTGACCCCGAGGTCAACAATATTATGTTTCCCTCGATAAATTTCCCAGGGCTATCGAATTCCGTTTGAATTTTTACATTCAGTCTAGTAGTTCCGGAGATCAGAGGGGGGGGGGGCAAAAAATAGCCCCCCCCCCAGTAAGTCGCGTTATGAAATATACCCCAGTAACTCGCGGGTTAACTTTACGATACAATTCCGAAATTCTGAAATCATTCCAGTGCAGTCGGTGAAGATTCTGGGTGTCAACCTCGACTCATGCCTGACGTGGGAACAACACATTGCCGCCATCACCCGACGTGTTACTGTGTTTTGATCGGGCTCGCCAGAATGCAGCGTCGCGTGCCGCGTGAAACGAAGCGACTGCTGGTGGAGGCGCTTGTGTTTCCTCATTTGCAGTACTGCATGTGTATATGTGGAGGCTGTACTCAAACCCCAAAACGTAGGCTGCAGAAGTGCATTAACTTTGGCGCTCGCGTTGTCACTGGCCTGGGGTACCGCGAGCGAGTAACTGGCACACTGCGTGAATTTGGCTGGCGTGCAATAAATTATATGGTTATCGAACGAGACTAGTACGCCATGTAAAAACTCACTCATGCCGAGAACGCCCCGAACTTCTCTGTTCACGGATCATCAGTCGCTCCGATGTATCAACGTGCACAACCAGGGCTACCAGTGACGGGCAGCTGGAGGTGCCCGTCACTGGTACGCACGCACTGAGTTCGCCAGGCGCTCGTTTTTCATCCGAGCCATCAGAGCGTGGAATGATTTGCCGCTGAATGCTTCACCCACTTTGGCTTCTTTTAAAAAGTGTTTCAATGATGTTCTTTAAACATGCATTGGCATAAGTCAGTCAAAAAGTAAAAGTCAATATTGCTTTGAAATTTGGTTTGGGCATCCTCTATACTTGGTTCTCTAATATATATTCCGGTTTTTGAATATATTTAAGAAAAACAAATGTGATGATTTTTTTATGTGAAAAATTTCCACATTTCCACATTTTCTTCTCAATATATATTCAAAAACCGGAAGACATATTGGAGAACCAAGTATGGACGATACCCAAACCGAATTGCAAAGCAATATCTATATTTTTGACTGACTTATGTCGTGTTCACGCTAGCCGGTGGCAATTAAAATGAGAGAAACCGCGCCGCGCCGGAACGATCGTTTTCGCTACTGGGTCCTTGACTTCTACCTCTGTCCTAAATAATATGAGCTCCGGGGTTAGCAAATGCTTTTGTGTGCTAGAAAAATGATTCTTCATTCGTTTCGAACCATTTCCGCCGTTGTCAGTTCGATATTATCCACATGAAACGAAAATTACTGCCCGGCTTCCTTCACTTATACGTGATCATTAGTGGAATAAGGGTCTGGCCGAACAACAACAAAAATTCCGACCCCCTCCGATTTTGATGTAAATTGGTACAGCTGTAGCTTCAAGTGAAAGAAACACACACAACCACTTTTAGCTCCAGGTGACCTCAAGGGTCATATTTAGAGGTTATACCATGTCACGATATTATGTGTACCTACTTTATATGAATAAAACGCTTATATCTTCTGTGCTAATGGACTTAGCGGAATACAACTAATGTCGAATACTCCACAGGGTTGGACCATTCGGCAAAAGGGGAACAAATTAACGTGACCTCAATATGACCTTTGACCTGACGAGATCAAAATAATGAAATGTGTTGTTTTCTTCTTCTATAAGTTGCCTGCTCGTAACTAGTCCAAGCTTGGCACAATACATTAACGTAACATTCTCTAAGAACGTGCAAAAAAGAAGGGTGGAGACTTTTCAACTTTTTGTGATACCGCCCTTTGAGTATTTCCCAATTGGCAAGGAAGTGAAACGGAGCAATGCCCAGATGCTATTTTCATGTCGCTTGCTATAATGTGGGTTTCTTTGGCCGAATTGACGTCAAATGTGGTGGGTAGCTTCCGTTTGACGAATTCAATCACTATTCACTTCCTGAGTTTTCAGCTTGACCTGATCTCACATGACCTAGCATGACCTAGGAATAGTGTATGGCCCACAAATACGTATTACCTATAGGTAATACGGTGTTTTATAGATGTTCAGGAGCATAACACATATGCACAGGTGTTAACAGGTGACATTGGATGACCTTTTTAGAGGTCAACCGAGGTCACTGACCTCCGATGACCTGAGGTGAATTTTTGGACTCTGATAGCTTCTAGAACAATTTGTGACGCAGATTTCAAATTTTAAATTGGGACTCATATTTTGCATAATTATATACTCAATTGGGGCCATGCTCTGTCACAGGTCAACCGAAGTCACTGGCCTTCGCTGACCTAAGATGACTTGTAACATCCCGTAGATTTTAAGAACATTTCACAGCCAAATATGTTTTGCAGATAATTTTTGTGACTGTGAATAAAAACAAAAACCAACTGTGAATAAAAACAAAACAGCCGTATATGATGAATGCCGATATGCAGATGTTTAGAATAGTTCATAAATGAATTTACGCTATTTTCACGTTTCAGTTGAGATCAAGCTCCGTTCCCTTTTTCGTGATTCAAAATTTGCTTAACCCTATTCCCTGCGGTGGGCAGATTCTGCCCCCGGTGTTTTTTTGCCCCATACGCCGTCCTGAGTGCGCCATTGCTAGAACAGTGCATTCATCCTATCTAAAATCAACATACGTGTGTGAAAAGATTATGTGGCTTAGAGAAGCAC
The DNA here is from genome assembly GCA_036785665.1 of Chirona hameri. Taxonomy (NCBI): domain Eukaryota; kingdom Metazoa; phylum Arthropoda; class Thecostraca; order Balanomorpha; family Balanidae; genus Chirona; species Chirona hameri. The sequence goes on along the minus strand of JAXIVJ010011763.1, from coordinate 30,069 downwards.
CTTCAAAACTTGCGTTTGCTCCACCCTCAAATTAACAAGTAACTAAAAAAGCGTGACGTGGATGGTACCCCCCCCCCCCACGTTGTGTAACTGGATCCGCTTATGTGCAATATATTACATATAATAAATTACAGCAAATAATGCCCACATATGACGTTCATATCGTCCCAAATAAGCACAAACAGCACATATTTGTTATCCGAAAATCCCCCCAATTTATATCTGCTGAATACGCCTATGATTTTTCGCTTTGGCATTTGTATTTTGATATATTGAAGACCTGTACATTTCAAGCTGAAAAACGTGTGGTGTTGCATGACAATCGGTGATACCACATGACTGCAATGACCTTTAAAAAAAGTATATTTTGCCCCCTGGCCCCCCATTTGTAAATAAATGAAATATTAGAGATAACAAAAAGAAAGTTCTTTTCATGACAAATCGAATGGTGTTTGTCCCATGAAAATCGCCTCAGCGGTTCTCGAGATCTCTGGCTGCCCCCCCCCCCCGCAGGTTAACGTAATTCTGGCCGCCCGCAGGGAATAGGGTTAAATGAGTTGCAATTTGGCACGTTAAGTTGCAGCACCACACAAAAACAAGTGCCACCATCTGTTCCACATGCATTTTTACATAGGGATCTGCGTGAAGATGAAAAAAAAATCTGCTGCCCAATATTCCGATAAAATCATCATCTTGAAGCCACTACTTCAATGCATCCGAATGTGCGTGAAGATCAACTATGATGTTTTAAATCACCGTCAGAAGCAATTTAGTGATATTTTCAGCCAATTTCCCAATGGGCCGAGGAACGCCCGACGGCCGCCCGGCCGGGGCAATGAGCGTTTCGTTCCGTAACGCGACAGGCCAGCCCGGTAGCGGGCCGGTAGCGGGCCCATTGACTTACGTTATTAGCGAGTGGTAGCAAGCTTGTAGCGAAGGTGTGTCGCAGACAGTGTCGCATGAAAGCTTTTTCGAAAATAACTCGCATATTTATCAACCGATTGAAATGAAACTTTCAGTACCCTACTTTTGAACAATTTGACACATACTCTCAACTTTTGTTAAGTTCTATCCCAGAAGACCCGTGACCTATGACCCATTTCTCAAGGTCATGCCAGACGCAACTAGCGTCCCGTAGATACTGACTTATACCATACTGACTTATTAGAAGTTGCTTGTAACTTGTGCAGTTTCCGAGTGTTAGCTGCTCAGGACCATATGCACAGGTGTCAACAGGTGACATTTATGGTTTCTACTGAGATTGTGACCTTAGTTGACCTTTTCAAAGGTCAACCGAGGCCACTGACCTCCGATGACCTGATATGACTGTTTTGCCCTATGGCAGTTTCTAGGACATTTTGTGACGCTGATTTCAAATTTGGCATCCATTTTACATTGTTATATGTTCCACTGGGGTCATGCATTTTCATAGCTCAACCGAGGCCACTGACCTCCGATAACCTGAGATGACCTTTTTGGAATCTGATAGTTTGTAGAACATTTTGTGACACTGATTTCAAATTTGGCATCCATCGTGTTTCGCTCGGCTTCGCTCGTAAAACGCCCATCCAGGCGTCTAACTGAAAGTATTTTGCTTGATATGTGGTGACAATACTTACCGGGGAGCTTTTATCGTGGGACAGAAATTGCCCTAGATTCGTCGTGAGCGACAAATCTCGCCATTTATAGACCTCTGCTTCTCGGTTTACCTCTGGGATTTGAGAGGCTTCTCTCTTGTTATAATGGAGTTGTGAGAGGATCTCTGCTCAGTTCTGCATCTGTATAATTTTATCTGCTGCTGACCGGAGTTCCCGTGGCCCGAACATGAAGAAGTAGCTGCGTCTGAAGGAGGATCTAGCGACCACAGCACGGAAACGCGAAACTATCGTCAGTATCGCCGCAGCAATCATTCCGTGCTGAAACAGTTTACAAGCATGTAGGCCGGCGGAGTGGGTTTGTTTTCCTGATCTTTTAGTTTTCACTGTCCCTACTTTTTAGCGTGGATGTGTGTTTTTTAACTTTCCATCCATCTTACCTGACTGCTGGAATAAACCGTCTTCCATAGAAAGGAGCTGAGATCGTGAATATAAAAAATGAAGGTAACACGATGAACCATATGTATTACCGAGCGGGCGCGAAGCGCCCCTGAGGGTTCTCGCTAACTTACTAGACAAATTTACATTTGACCCGGCTCGAACCGGCCATACAGACGCTTTTCGGAAGCTAATAACTTTGCAACCACTGCTCCGATTGAGATCGGTTTTCACCATTAGATAGGACCATCAAATCAATTTCGATTTTGGCATGGTGCATTCTGATAGGGGTGGTAACAGCGCGTGGCACAAGCAAATGTCGAAATGAACAAAAATATTTTTTGATAAAAAATGGCAGATTAATCTGAACATTAATTTTGTATACGCTGAAGCATGCAGCGCTCAGGACGTACTCCCATTTGGCGTATTCGAGAAAGGAGATCATTAATAATTTAACAAAACTTATTTTTATGTTGGCATGCATGGAGGCCTGATATTTTTTTATGGAGGACTAAAATGACTAAAAGGACTATGTGTTACTACCACGTGCGCTCCCGTACCGTTTCATATTTCAAACCTGTTTTAGCTTTACCAGAGCGCACCCGCTCGGTCTTCGCCCAAAAAGGCGTTTTACTGTTTCAATTATGTCTGAACTCAGAAAATTCACCAAATCACACAGTAATGAGGGAATTCCAGTGCAGTAGTTAGTATAGCAGCGACTGTGCTGTGTAGATCTGGGTAACAGCTACCTAGATCATATTGAATGACTATAATAATGACTCGAATCGGTAGGGTTTTATCTCTGTGATGGCCTCCGATTGGGCGTGGCGTGATGATTGGCTTTCAATGCGCATCCAAATGCTTCCGAACAGGAAAAATTGACCACCGATGACAGAATGTTTTTTTTGTTTGTTGATTTTTGGTCACCGAGAGGGGACGGGAGATTACGGATGCCCGTAATTTCATATAGTTTACAACTAGGGGTTGGCAAATTCTCGCCAATGAGTGGGCATTTTCCCACCCAGTTCCTTACTTACGGGAGGCCCTGCAGCGTGGTCAGTCACGTGCCAATGGGAACCTCAGTCATGCGGAGCTCGGACTGTAGTTACTCATTTGGGAGGCAATCGCCTTAAAGGGAGTGTGCCTACTCACATCGCTTATTTGGGGTTATTGACACTGGTCTATAGAACATAATTTTCTGAATTAACCCATGACTTCGTTTCTCCAGATTCCCCTAGTTGCTGAGATATTCCAAAGACTTCAGGAACTTGCTGGGGGCAAAAAGTTATCGGGTAGACTCCAGAGGGCTTCCGCTACTAGAAGCACTGTCACTATCTATTAAACTGCTAGCATATTGTTAGCGCCGGTTAATAGCAATTCAACAAAACAGCACGTGCACGCTGATAGCAGCAGCCGAACAGAAACTGGACGGCCATCATGTTTTTCGATGATGGCCGTTTCGATGATGGCGATGGCCATTTTTTGAAGAAGATATCAATTTAGAGCTACGGAACTTGCACATAATAAAGTTCACAGTGGCAAGAACATGCTGTGCAAAACTTGTCTTTCTATCTTGCATGATGTGACCGTAATTGTATTGTCTTATGTGCGACATTTTACATAACATCACGATAGTGGCGATCGTTTTTTAGATATCGAAACAGAAAATAAGCAAAAAACAATATAAGTACAAATTCAACTGAAGGGGCTCCAGATGTGAATTTCATCATATACAACAATCAAACCGGTAGCTAATTACCGTATGCAAAATATTTTTGACTTTTCAAAACAGTAGGCACACTCCCTTTAACCCGCGACTTACTGGGGGGGGGGGGCTATTTCCCCCCCCCCCCCTCCCTCCCGTTTTTTGCAATAACTCCTAAACGAACACCGGTATCGTCACTAAACTTGCAGTACCGGCTCACACATCAATTCTACACATGTTGGCAAAAGAAAAAAATATAAGCCTATGATAGGTCAACCCGGGATGACGTCAGAGTGACGTCATGTTCTTCGGTTTTTGTTGCAAAATCATGCTTTTCTGAAAACGCTGTCAAAGGTACGATGTTTAAGATAAACTCAATTGTTTTACACCAAATTACTGACAATAGACCGAGCTATGAAACTGCCATCTCGGATTTTTGATTTTTTTTAAATTCAAAATTTTGAGAAATCCAAATATTTTTTTTGACAAAATTTTCAAGAAAACATCAGAAGTATCCAAAAACTGGAATATATGTGATCGAGACGTGTGCGGTAAATATGTGTACTAAGTTTGAAGTCAATATCTTCAAAAATGGCTGAGTTAAGACCTTTAACCCGCGCGGCGCTGGGGTCTCCATCCGAACGTTGGGGGTAAATTTTACCCCCTCGTATCTTCCGAACCAATAACCGCAGCGAGACGCGCAAGGCGGCGATCGAAAGCTCTCAGTGAGAAGAATCTAACGCATGCCCGAAATTATTAACATAAGGTCACATGTCAGGTCACGGTCAGGTCAAGTGTCAAAATTTAAGTATTTGGGTTTTTGGGCTATACTTTCCATCCAAAGCCTGGTATTGCAACTATTATCTCACAAAGTGCTCCCAAAAGTATATTGCATCTCCCGCATAAGTAAAATTGACATTTTAAGCAAAGGTCAAGGTCAATTTCAGGTTAAAAAAGGTCACAGGTCTACGAAAGCCATGCGACACATGTTGTATGGGTTATTTTACACGTATAATTCGATAGAAGCAGCCATTTTTGCAGCCTGACACCATATAATCGCCCTCAGGTCAAGGTCAGGACACAATGAGGTCAAAATTTGAAATTGATTAATCTAAATAAACATTGCATGTTTCTAGACTAGTTTTGTCTTCGAAATACAGTGCATTTAATTAAAATACAATACATTTATTTGTCTGTATCTGGTCAGTAAAAGCCAAAAAACGCAATTAAAAAAATGACGTCATTAGTTACTTATTCTTAGAGAACCATAAGTCAGTCAAAATTAAATAAATTGCTTTGAAATTTGGTTTCAACATCGTTCATACTCGGTTCTCTAATATATCTTCCGGTTTTTTTAACATCTTCAAACAAAAATCTTTTGTGGAAATTCATCCAAAAAAATCAGTGTTTTGCATTTTTGGGGGGTCAAAAACCCACAATTTTGAATATCTGAGATAGCCATGTTAAAGACAATGTTATTGCCTTTCTTTTGACGCCTTTTATTTGCGATTTGCATCAACACGCTATTTTCTACAATTTGTCAAACATTTAACGTTTTTCACAAAAAAATGACATGACATGACGTCACTAAAACGTCATTATCTCCTCCAAATTCTCACGAATTTCAACAAAATTGTAACACAAGATGTATAATTGATGCACCATAAGGTACCTCCAGTTTCACTTCGATATCTGTCATAGGTTTTAAGTTATGGAGAACATCCGGGAGGGGGGGGGGGGGGGGGTAAAATTTACCCCCCAGCGCCGCGCGGGTTAAATGACAAAAATCGACCACCTCTCACAGCATTACTATGCATAAAAAACGCTTTTACATTTTTTTCTTTTTACTTCTATTTATATGGAACAAACAATGTTCTAAGGTCATTTTTCGCGTTCTAGACGAGAAAAAAAAACATGAACATATGTTACAACGCCTAATGACCGTAATCTGCAGTTTGACCTCGTGACCTCGGATGACCTTGACCTGACATAAGGTCATACACAGCTTAGAAAGGTACTTAGAAGTGTCAGACACACGAATCATACCGATTTTTGAACAGCTTATGCGTTTAATATCGCAATTTTGCGCGACAATTCCATCCATCGAGACCTTTTGACACGGTCAAACATTTTGTACTTGACCTGACCTGTGACGTCATCGGTGACCCCGAGGTCAACAATATTATGTTTACCTCGATACATTTCACAGGGCTATCGAATACCGTTTGCATTTTTACATTCGGTCCAGTAGTTCTGGAGATCCGAGGGGGGGGGGGGGGGGGGGGCATCCACCCCCTCCCCGGGCGAGGGTTAATCACCTGGCCATATTTTCAAATAATTATATATACAAAATGCATGAATCGATAAAAGCACGTCATCGACGTACAGTGTACGCCATTTATTCCAGTACGCTGTTTTCAGATACCCATTTTTAAGAATACGTTTCATATTTCGTTTTTAAGTTTTTACTGCTTGTGATCAATAAACCCCCCGCAGAATTGAAGGATGATACACGCATATTTTTTGACATATACTTAAGAGAAGTATGCAAAGTAAGGATATTCATATTCTTGCAACTCTTTCTCGCATCAAAATGAAAGTCACCTAACCGCATAGTTTTCTCCATCGTCGTTTATGGCTATAAGCGATGATTATTTTCAAGAACGCTGCAGTTGCCAAGGGTACCTACATGGCGCCCATTTTATGAATTGTTGAATATCGATGGTTTGATGGTAAATCATCAAATTTTCACTTCCAGCCCGTTTGTGCAAGCGGAACACACCACGTCGATGATTATAAATTCAATTTTTGTCTGCATTTCCCATCTTGGAGGTGCCTTGAGGCTGGAACCAGCACACCCACTTGCTGAACTAAAACTGAAAATAACATGTGCACTTTTGGTTCCTCCTCGTTGGAAACACTATGCCATCTGTTTTGTAATTGCACAGATCATTAACACAAAAAACTCAGACATGTTTCGATCTTACTTCAAGTTAACATATCACATCACAAAAAAACGTGGTTTTGCCCAAACGTGTGCGAGTGTGAAGCGATACAAATACTCCGTAGCAAAAACAACTATCTACAGAAACACCATAACTGCAAACCATCAATTTTGTACTATTTTAACAAATTGAAGCTTAAATCCGAGAAGGAGTACCACTCCGCCAGACTTGCCAAGAACATGCACAAATTCAATTACAAATGGAAGCAGTTAAAGGCATTTATGTGATTCTGAAATAATTTACCTGATCCAATGCATATTCTCTGAATAGGAAGCATTTTTATATTTTCTTATTTACTATAATGGAGAGGCACGAAAACTATAATGGAGAGGCACGAAGGAAAAAAAAAAATTTTCTGAAAAACCTTATACGGGTCAAAATGACCCCCAAACCAGGGCGTGGGTTAACTTCCAGACGATACAAAACAAGTTAAGGTCGCCCTCTACTGCACACATGCGTAACGACCTAACGGCCTAATTTAACATGTGGGCCTATGGGAAACGCGACGACTTGCCGCCTAACGACCGAAAGCGCGATAAGGCGTCTTCAGCATATTTTTCCCGGCGCGTTGTCGGCGAGTCATTCGGCGCTGAATAGGCGCGCAGAAGTTGGAAATGTTGAGCTTTTCGTTCGTGAGGCGTGAAGAAAGCTTACCTGCACGCTACACTTGAAAGATTTTATTGCAAATTTCGCGAGAAGTACTGTGTTCTACATTATGAAGTAAGCAAATATCACAACCTTACCATGGCATTGGTGTTTCCAGGGTGTTTCCATTTTGTATCTTATGATCAACAAGGTTATTTATGGTGATAATCTTCAGAAGCAGTCTTCTCGGTAGTAGAACACTACTTAATTTGCTGAAATTATTGAAGCATGTGGCTACAGCAACACAACTGTATATTACGCTTATTTCTCCAAAGTCTCCAAGTTAATTTATAATAGCCGTTTTCACGAAGGATTATTGCGCTGAAAAGATTCTGAAATTTTCAACAAGTTTTGGTATAAAGTCTTAGTTGAAAAGTTTCAACGATCCATTCCTTAACTACACAACTTTTACATGCTATTTTTGGCTTGAAATGTCCCTCAGAATTGTGTAATATGTTGGTAAGAATATAATATGTTGACAAAATTGCGGTTTGGTTGTAATTAGCAAGATAAGCATTAATAGGTCAGTTGTGATCTCCACCGACTGAAACTTTTCAAAACTTCAGAACGATTCAGAAACATTATGTGGCGTGTGACGCAATGGGGTATGTCAGTTGACAAAGATGTAGATGACGCTGATGTACAATGTGACCCAAGCGGCGATCACCGCCATTGGCGACAATGCATTAAGTCACTGCTTGAGGGTGGCTCTAAAAATAGTTACGACGGAAAATGCTAAAGGGCCAAGTCTCATGTGGTTCGCTGAAGCTTTCTGAGTTAAATGCTGTCATTTTTTGATGATATAAATAATTGGGGTTGCACAAAAACGCCCCGAAGTCAACCATGCGTGGCGAGCCGTCATAAGGGCGACTGGGCCGTCCGGCCTCATCAGGCGATCGACCATGTCGTCTTGCCGCGGCCGGCCGTCGTCTTCGGTGGCGAGGACTGCGGCTCGGGTGAACGGCAGTATTTTAGTTTACCGTCATTATTTATATTTATCATACAATCAAAGTCACACAAGATGGTGATGGGAATGAGCGATGGTGCAGGTGGCGCAGAAGGAACAAGAGGAGCTGAAGGAGTGGCACTGAGCAGGGAATACAATTAGACCATATTCAATTCAATTCAATTTATTCAGACATCCCTACATGGGGACAAAGCACATGTCAGTAGGTACGGTTAAACAGTAAGTAGGTATGTATATACACACCCACACACGCATACACGCATACACGCCCACATATAGGCCATGCCATTCACCGGCACACACTCAAACACGATCACCCATGAGGCAGCACCAAAAGCCGAATGAGGCCCCAGGCGTCCTGGTTATTCGGAGCCAGAAGCCACCGGAGGGAGTCGGTAAGGCCACAGAGGGGCCGGGGGTATCCAATAGCTCCCGGTCGACGCGCCCTCCGGCAACTCGCAATAGCGTCGCAAGGCTCCCTCCACACAGTACAAGCATATAATTTGCCAGCGAACCCGTGTTGCACGCGGAAGTCGCGTTGAGGGCAACACGCGCTAAACTGCTTAATAAAACACAGCGAAGGCGATGATCACCGCGAAATGCATTGCTGAAGGCATTTAATAATGCGCGGCGAAGCACTACCTGCACGCTAGGTATCTGTAGCGCCGCCAGCAGTGCTGTATGGTGTGCTATGCGAGGGAAGCGTAGCGCAGATTTGATGGCTGTCGCCTGCCACGACTCCAGGCGCGCAATGTCAGCGGACCTCAGGTAGCACAGTGCACAGCCATATAGCATTGCCGGTGACACTACAACGCGCCAGAGGTAGGCCTTGTCTGCCGCCGGCAGGTGCGAGTTAAACATGCCAGTTGGCGTGAGACCGAAGAAAGCCCCTCTATCGCGGCGCAGTCGCGTGTTCACGTGATCGGCTCCTTGCAGCTGCGAGCGAAGCTGCACTCCCAGGTGCTCTGTCTCCTCCCTGTACGACAATGCCTGTCCGCATAAGTGCCACTCAGGCAGCTGAGCCAAGAGTCCGGCTTCGAAAATGAAACAATGACTTTTGGTCATGCTTGGGTTCGAGTTTACAAATTCCAGCCTCTAACTCATTGAGAAGTTGGTAACAATGTCTAGCATTTTTTTGCAAATCACGTGTATTACTGGACATCACGAGCAGATCATCCGCGTAGGCAACTACCGGGACGTGATGGCCATAGACCAGCGGACCTAAGCCGCTGTCATCAAGCTGCTGAATTAGCGGCAGCAAGAACATGTTGGTTAAACACGGCGACAATAACGCCCCCTGTCTAACCCCTCGGCGCACGCCGAAGGCGTCCGACAGCGCCCCTCCAAAACGGACTCGCGCTTTCAGATGTGCGTACCAAGACGCAAGGAGCGCCCAGCTTCGCCGAGACAGGTGGGCACTGGCCTGAAGCAGGACGCCGGCATGCCATAATCGGTCAAAACATTTCCGTGCGTCTAAGTTGGCAACAAACAAGGGGGACCTACGAGACAGGTAGTGCTGTGCTGCCTCCTGTACAAGCATGGTCGCCTCTCTTGTGCCACGGTGACCTAGGAATCCGAACTGCAGTTCGGAAGGTTGGAATGAGCTGCCGATTTCATCCAGTAGTATCATCTCTAGCAATTTTGACACTGTGGACACCAGAGAGATTGGCCTATAGCTGTCTGCGCTTTCTGGGGCCAGACAGCTTTTCTTTATGAGCGGTACAACCGTACTGCTAGAAAAACTGACCGGCACGCGCATTTCCACGAGGCACGTGGTGAGAAGGCTAGCGAGGGCCTGTAACAGCGCCGGAGAGGAGCCGTTAATAAGGTGCTCGGCGGTGACTCCGTCGGCACTGGGAGACGCGTCACGGTTCAGCCCCGGGATCAGGCGCGCCACGTCCTCGGCTGTGATTAGCCTGTTGGGACCCGAATTGGCCTGTGCTTTGGCCATCAAGGCCGCGACTCGAGTGCGCACTTCTTCCTGCTCTGCAGAGAGTGCCTCGTCGTCCGCGTGAATGGGACTGAAGTGGGCTTCAAAGTTCTCGGCGGTAAGTGTGGAGCGCGAGCCGACTGGGCCGCGGCGCGCGAGCTCCACGCGTCCCCAGAAAGCCTTCACCTTCCTATCTCGGCGCAGCACAGACAGGAGGCGAGCGCCGCTGTCCGCTTTGGCGCGCGCCGCGTCCACTCGGGCACGCCTGTATGTCCGTCGCGCTGCCCGAAAGCAATCGTGCATCACCGTGTACCGGGGCCGGCCAGCGTCGGTCCACATTCGGTACCAGAGGCGAGCACGGTCTCGAGCAGCTGGCACGGCGGGAGTCCACCAGGACTTTGGTGGCCTCCAGCGCCGAGAGCAGCCAGCATCGGCAGCAGCCTCATGGATGGACGCCGTCAGCTGGCTATCTATTTGCTCAGCATTGGGGCATAGGGGAGTCGTCAACGCCAGCCGCTCAGCCAAGCACCTGCGGTAGGCCTCGTTCCGCTCACTGCTGCTCCAGTCTAGGACCGTGCGGCGGCTGGAGCAAGCGTCGTGTCTCGCAGGCTCCCTCCTGCCCTCGCTACTAACTTTTAGCATCAGTGTGCATTGTAGGGGCAGATGGGGGCTAAGGTTATCTGGACATGGTGGGGCAATCTTACACGACTGTAGCTGGTTACCGACAAATGCGCGGGGCACGACAATGTGGTCGATATGTGTCCTGTGACCACCGCGCTCATAAGTAAAATCAACCATCTGATTAAAGCAGAACTCGGCAGGGACCAGATCCTGCTCGTCGAGCAGCTGTTGGATCAAGTTGTATGCATCAAGTTGTATGCATCAACTTGTGACATATGCCATCGCACTTAGCAAGTCGTTGGTCCTGCCGTATTTTATATGAAAGTTTTTGTATTTTCCTCCTTTTTTCTGGAGAGCATGGCGGTCTGTGCTGCTCCAGCAGGATGTCATAAGCAGGTGTCTGCTCAATCGAAGGTGAGTGTTTTTAGCAGTGTTTCAAACAGTAAGTTCCATCTGTGGTGACATCACAATTAATGCACAGTGAAAGCCGCTCTTCCATATTTTGCATTAAATATATGAATGTTTATCAGTTTAACAATCAAATGTACAACCATTGTTGTTTACGACCAATATTTTGTTGTTGTTTGGCCCGAAGCCACGGTGGATACAAATATTGCCCGCCCAGGAGCCGCAGCCAGCAGCCCCGACGACGGCTGCCGCGGCGAGTCGATATGGTTGATCGTCCGCTGAGGCTGGATGGGTCGCTCGCCCTTATGGCGGTTCGCCACGCATGGTTGACTTCCGCGATTTTGTGCAACCCCAATTATTTATATCATAAAAAAATGGCAGAATTCAACTCAGAAAGCTTCAGCGAACCACATGAGACGTGAGCCTTTAGCACTTTCGATCGTAACCCTTTTTAGAGCCACCTTCAAACAGAGACTTAATACATTGTCGCCAATGGCGGCAATCGTCGCTTGGGTCACATTGCTGCCAACGCCCCTGGCGGCGGAAATTTTGCTGACATACCCCATTGGACGCAATGGAGTCGCCCAATCCGGCCCAAACCGGCGACCGGGCTGGGCGGCTTGACTTTGTCCATGTGCGTGCGGCACGCGGGTCAGAAGCGGCGGCGAATCTATGCTGGCACATCACTGCGCATGCGCAGACAGACCTGTGATTCATGACGCTGCCAGATTTAGTAACTAGTATGACGGTATGCTATACTGAACGACTGGACTCGAGACGCATATGTTCTTTAAAAACGGCCAATTTTGTATCATAAACTTCTTATGAGCTCAATACATGTTTCCATATCTATTGAATAGTGATAATATCGCCTAAATCAGGATTTTATTTCTTGGAATGTATAATATACTAAAACTTCTATACCAAAACTTGTAAAACTTTTCAGAAATGTTTCAGAATCTTTTCAGCGCAATCATCCTTCGTGGAAACGGATAATAGAACGTTGATTGATTTGTTTATGTTTCTCTTTATTTCCGTGACCTTGTTACCGGCTCAGAACTTAAAACTTTGGAGCATTTATAATTTGTATTCGCTTTACTGTACGTGCCATAGTGTTTAATAGTTTAACAGTTTCGTGGTACGCATAAACGAAGGTTGTTGTTCTATATTGAAAATAACACTATTCTTTAGAATTGAGTTTTTCAATAGAAAAACAACCTGGGCCATTCTCCGGGCATTCTTTTCCGATTCGTGTCTGAGATCGGTAAAAGTTGATGCTTTGGAAAACGGCTGATAAATTTCCCCGAAATGTTCAGCATATCACTCACTCACGAGGATCTAGATCATGGCAGTGTCCGCTAGTGTGGAAAATTCGAAGCGCGCGCGGCAGGCACGTGCCATTTCCCATAGACTTATAATGGGGTCAAACCAAGATGACCCCTAGCGCAAAAATGAATCGATAAATTTTCTCTAAATTTTCTGAATGGCAGCTATTGGTGGATACCCACTTGCCGGTGGTGGTGGCTACCCGGGGTAAATTCGAACTAACGTGCCACGTGACCTTGAATATGTCTCCGAACCCCGATTTTTCGACATTGGGCCACTTTGTCAGCTCTGCAGTGGCCCTGGTGCATTGCAGTGCTCCGAAACGTGTATCGGTAGCTCCAGGAGGGTAAGTGGGAGGGGATTAGCCGCGCACGTGCTGGTTTGGTATCACCAGGGGTCCTCCATTTGGGATATTTTCAAGGATGATGTATTTTGCCCATAGCCGGATAGGTGAAGCCCTCAGCGACCTGTTGTTACAATGTGATGTCATTGCCGTTGTGCAACACGAGTAAGTGGCCGACGGGCAATTTGCACGTGACATAGTTGTTTTGCCCGGGGTCCTCCTTTATGTAGATATTTGTGGGTTTCTTTAAAATTTCAGAACATTTCACAAAATCCAACCTCTCGAGCTCCTGACTGCCATATCCCACCGGATATCTTAGTGTCAAGTGTGGTTGGGGTAACATAAGTCTTTTGAGAAAGGCACTCACTATTGTAAGGATTGTGGGTTCGAATCCCAGTCGGATCACACAATGTTTCACGGGTGATTGCTAAGCTTACTCTGCGACAGTGCTTGGTATGACCACGTGGGACGATGTGTGGGTCACAAGGACGCACGTGCTGTTGTTTTAAAAGGGTGTTAAAAAACTTTCAAGTTCCCGAGAACACATTTTAAAAACAACCTTCGGTCCGCGACACCCCCACAGGCGTCGCCCTCAGGTAAAGAGTAAACCTAAAGGCGATTATTATTTCTTTAATACCTTAAGCTTGTACATTTTAATACAGTTTTGGTCAGTCATGACAGCTCACATTCGGCGTATAATTCGGTCGTTAGGCCGATACTACGCGCGTAGTCGGTGCGTAGGATAGCATTCTGAAATTAAACGGCAAATTCGGACGTTAGGTCGTTCGGCCTGTGTGTGCAGTGGACGGCGACCTTAAAAGGTTCTTGTTGTGTCGGGAACCGAGCGGGCGAATCATAAGTATTTTTACCCAATGTGAAAGAACACTTCGGAACTTCGCGTTGGATGTAAAAGGGCCCGACACATTGATGACGTAATGCATTGGCTGCAATTCATGTTGTGCTGTTCCTGTGGTCTTTTTCATGAGGCTGATCCTTCTTATGTCTGAATCTGACACATAGTAGGTACCTACAACTCCAGCAACATCATGCAACGACAGCTTCAAGGAAACGTCAGACGCAGTCATCATTTTCTCTCTGCTCAGTGCTCGGAAACCCGGTCACTCAGCCCCGCGGCCTGCGGTGGTACGATTTCTAAATAACACCCCGCTAAAGTCCACCACCGTCTGCTCTCACGTCACCTCCGGTCGTATTCCGATAAGATAACCTATCAGCCCTCCTAGACGCCAAACCGTTAAGACGACTAGACGACCCAGCACAGTCTCTGTTAGCTACCGCTGCGAGCGTCTCTACATCCAGGGCGAAAAAGCTTTCCTCTGCGTTCATTTACCCAAGAGTGTCGCCCCGAGAGCTCGGCTCTCGCGTGTTTTCTCCGGTCGAGGCGCACCCCACCACACCGGCCTCACCATGCTGGACCTCCTGAAGCCAGTCAGCTCTCTGAAGCTCTCTACAAAGCCTCGTGGAGAGGGCTCCGTGTTCAAGCTGCACTACCGCGCCACCTTCGTCTTCATCATGGGCTGCTGCATCCTCGTCACCGCCACGCAGTACATTGGAGACCCGATCGAGTGTATGCCCGATAAGGATTCGATCCCTCAGAAGGTCATCGATACCTACTGCTACATCTCGTCCACCTACACGATTCCGCGATACTACGACCAGAAGGTGGGCATCGGCGGCGTTCCTCACTGGGGTCTAGGTCCTGAGCTTCCCGAGGACGACGTGGTCTACCACAACTACTACATCTGGGTGCCCTACATGCTGTTCCTCCAGGCCATCTCCTTTTACGTGCCTCACGGGGTCTGGAAGGCAGTGCAAACAGACAAGGTGTACACCATCCTGATGGGGCTCGACAGCCGCTCGCTAGACGAATCCGAGAAGAAGGACAAGGAAAAGCTCCTCGTCAACTACCTCGAGCTGCACCTGCACACGCACAATCTCTGGGCCGCGAAGTACGTGTTTTGCGAGGTGCTCAACTTCGTCAACGTCCTGCTGCAGATCAGCATCACTAACGCCTTCCTGGGCGGCGAGTTCAGCGATTACGGACCGCGGGTGGTACGCTTCCTTTGGGCCGACTCCGAGGACAGGACCGATCCTATGTATGCGGTGAGTACGCTGACCTGATCTGACCTACATGGCCTGGCCTGCCGACCTCAAGGATAGGACTGCTCCCATATTGGGTTGAGCGGCTGGACCTGCGTTTTCCCAGCCTGTGCTCATTTCTGACATGCCTGAACTGATACGGAACTGGATCTTAATATACCAGATAAAAGGGTAAACGTGATCAGCGTGGTCAGTCACGTGATCAGCGTGGTCAGTCACGTGATCAGCGCGGTCAGTCACGTGACACTGGGAACTTCAGTCACCGCTCCACCGGAGCTCGGACCGGGGCTCCTCATTTGAGAGGCAATCGCCTTAATCACTTGGCCATATTTGCAAATAATTATATTACAAATATGCATGGATCGACAAAAGCACGTCATCGACGTACAGGGTACGCCATTTATTCCAGTACGCTGTTTTCAGATACCCATTTTTAAGAATACGTTTTCGCTTACGTTTTTACACTTTTACTGCTTGCGATCAAGCAAACCCCTGGCAGTATTGGAAGATTATATATGCATATTGCATATTCTTAGATATGCATATGAGAAGTATGCACAGTATGCATATTCATATTCTTGCAACTCTTTCTCGCATCAAAATGAAAGTCACCTAACCGCATAGTTTTCTCCATCATCGTTTATGGCTATAAGCGATGATTATTTTCAAGAACGCTGCAGTTGCCAAGGGTACCTACATGGCACCCATTTTATGACCGTTGTTGAATATCGAGGGATTGATGGTAAATCACCAAATTGTCACTTCCAGCCCGTTTGTGCAAGCGGAACACACCACGTCGATGTTGATAAATTACATTTTGTTCTGCATTTCCCCTTCTAGAGGTGCCTTGAGGCTTGAACCAGCACACCCACTTACTGAATATTTTATTTTTCACGCAGGTATTCCCGCGTGTAACAAAGTGCAAGTTCTGGAAATACGGACCTTCTGGCACGGTACAGAAGCACGATGCGCTCTGCGTGCTAGCGCTCAACATCATCAACGAGAAGATCTACGTCATGCTCTGGTTCTGGTTCATCATCCTCGCCATCCTCAGCGGGTGAGTTTGACGGCGATCCCACTCGCGGTGGGATATATAGGATTTATGATACGTCGGCGGATTGTAATATATCGACTTCGCATGGACCCGATATATTACTACGTATGGCTACACATGGAGCCGATATGTGGGGTGAGGTGTCGTCGCTCCTAAATCGTTAGTGACTGGGTGGTTAGAATCATAAATGCTTTTGTTAGCATACATTTGTGCTTTACACACGCTTGGGATATTAGATGATTCGGACTATCTGTTAGTAAGTGCCCTTTTTAGGAAGCTCTGAAAACTAGCTCTAGTTTTCGTATTTTCTCGCCAATTTTTGCGGCTACCAACATGCTGCTTTTCTTATCGGAAATTCAGCAGTGAGAAGGCGTTCACTGTGACGCCTTACGCCACTGGTTGTTTCTTCCCGGGAACATTTATCGTGAGCTTCAGATGCTCGTAGTGTGTGTGGGCGCGGAGACCAGTGACTTATCGTGACCTTATCGCCTTTTCATCCGGCGGAAGTGGCTTATGTTCCTCTGACTCAAACGTCTAGACGCGGATTCACGCAGGCGACTCGGAATTCTTGCTAACACCTCCTACGTAATTTAGTTCGAACACTGCCTGCTCTTTGTAGCGGCACCGACAGCGGTGGAAAGTGGCGGCCGCCAATTTCTATTGTTGTTAGATCGCTGGACATGATACTTATGTTTTGTAATATTTTACATGATCAATGATCATCGTTTCTTTACACGGTTTGAATGAGTGGCAGAAACCAACAGACTTAACTACGCTTTGCCGTTTATTTATTTCGTGGGAAAACTTAACCCTCGCCCTACGGGAGCTTTTTTCACCTTGCCCTACGGGGGGGGGGGGGGGGCTGACAGGCCCCCCTGTTAACTTCCAAAACAAGCAACTTAGAGCAATTCAGTAAGAACCAGCATGTTGCCTGTCATGAGAGGAATCTAACAGTATGCGATTTTTAGGTTTCAGGTCAACGGGTGACCTTCCAGGTCAAGTGAATGACCTCAGATTTACCACGTCCAGAACAGCGATTTTGCTCTTCAGAAAACCTCAAAATTAGAAATTGATAAATGTAAATAAAAAGGCATGTTCCTAGACCAGTTTTGGCTCAGAAAAACAAAAAAAAAGTAATGATTTGTTCGTATCTTGTCCAAAAATGTCAAAAAAAGTTATTAAAAAAATGACGTCATCAGTTTCTTACACTTAGGAAGCCATCACTCAGTCAATAATGGAGATATTTCTTTGCAATTTGGTATGGGTAAAACCCAAGTGGGGTGACTCCTCTGCACGTGCACACGTGCACACTCCTATTCTGTATCTCAGGAACGGCTGAGCCGATTGTGTTAGAATTTGGTGCGTGGGTAGGGACTTCTCAGCCGCCGCCTTTCCACAAGTCGGGTGGGGTGGCTCTGCATGTGCGCACGTGCACACCCCTCTTCTATATCTCAGGAACGGTAGAGCCGATTGCGTTCAAATTTGGTGTATGGTTAGGGACCTCTTAGCCGCCATTTTCCCACAAGTCATGGTGGGGTGCCTCTGCACGTGCGCACGTGCTCACCCTTTTTTGTATCTCAGAAACTAATTGCCCGATCGAGTTTAAATTCACCAAAAATTTCCGTTCGCTCTCGCTCGTTCATCGCCAACTACGGCGCCTTACTGGTAGTATTGCAAGAAAACTAAGATGCATGTGCCTACAATGACATAACATACTGCAGTTTTTGGATGAAATACGCACCAGAGGGTACTCTACGAACGATTATAGGATAAACGGCGAGTCCAGGTAGGGTAAAAAGGGGATAACCAATGTGAATTGAAGGTGCAAGTGAAATAGTCACTTTTGACTAGTTAGTATCAAAATAGCGGATAATATACCTATCAAAAGGTCTTGTGCCTCCCCAGTTTGGATCCTGGATACGCCTATGATGAAGTACAACATGCAAAAAGGAACTATCTATGATCAGTAACTTATTTATATTTCTTAGTAGCAACTTGCCTGTGGTTAATATTTTATCTATTTGGCCTCCCTTTTTCACTAACCTGGCACCGCCTATGGCGAAAAATATGTTTTGTCTGATGTCACAATAACGCACCATTTCATTTATCCAAAAAGCCATCAAAAACGGTTGTATTACGCATTTACTATACTTAAGTGATTTTCAAACGCCTATGATTTTGTTAATTTTCAAACGTCACCGTCATATATGAATCCCCAATTCAAGCTATATTGATCCCCATTAGTTGCGTTGCAATCGGTTGATAAACATGGCAGCTGTGTTGGATAAAAAATACCTCTCAAATTTTCGTTTTTGCTGTTGCCCCTATATCAAAGATTTGGGATTTAAAAAAAAACAAAACATTTAGATCGTGTTGGGGGGAATCGAACGCCGTTTTATTTGCAAAAATTGGACGGGTGGATCTTGAGATCTCCGGGGGGGGGGGGGGGCGAATCCGCCCCTACCACTGCTAGGGTAACCAGGAGCCTGCCACTAATAGGCCTAACTGGTGTCAGCCCATTTAATGCAAATGTATCTATACTATCTTTCTAGATCATGTCTACCAATAGCTACTATATTTGCGCTTAACAACAGACACTCCATTGGGAATGGCATAAAACATTGTTAAGGCATCCTTCTCACCTACCCCGGGCCGCTGCACCAGCGTTGTCCGAGCCAGCCACATATCTGTCAGACCGCGCCGCCACACCTGTCAGACCGCGCCGCGTTATCAGTGGTAGGTTCGCAAGCGGCGTCGACCGTTGGGAAGTGCACACATGGCACCAGTGGCGGCCTCACAACACTTCAAACATAGGCTGCCTACCGAATGTAGAGCGGAACGAGGAAATCAAATGTGTCCCACCTACACACCTTGGCATGCGCTAAAACGCCGCATACTCTTTGTGGTATGCGTAACAAACAGCCAACACGTTGCATGTTCTCGAGAGCTAACATTGCCTTGCATGTCTAACATCGATGTCTGTGCTCCGTACATCGATGGTCAAACACAGTGATGCCGGGACAAGGCACTCTTGTTAGTTAACTCTCCTATCGTATGCTGTAATCTTATCGACACGCACACGACACACATAGAGACGCTGCCACAGGGCTTCACTTCTGCAGAGATGAGACAGATAGCGGGTGACTGCAGTGGAACTCGGCACAAATAATTCCACTTGGGAACAGAACTGCGGCAAGAATGGGTGGAAATGGGGATATTTATAGGACGTTAAGGACTGGTGGGTAAGGTGGGATTGACTAGCAAATTGCCGAGAAAGCCTTAGCTAAACATATCATGCGAGTAAATCAATATTCAAACGGCCAGATGATGTTCATTTATGTACCTCCAGAGTGTAGGGCGATATCAGGGAGGGTCTGGATAGATGGTCCTGTCACCATTCGCCACTCACTGAAACCGTTAATACCAATTATACGCGAAGTAGGCATGGAGCATGGATTATGTACCGTCATCAAAAGCTAACTCAACAGCTTCATGACGTCATGCATACTCTTTGCCCTGCAACTGTTACATCAGGTCCGCCGGAAGTGGCGTTGATTTGGCCTTTCTCGGTGTGAACTTCCCCGATGAATCGATAGGGAGTCTGGGAACTTGTGCGCACCTTCTCAGCCGCTGAGTTTGGAACTTGGCAGTATATCGAGTATCGACAACAAACAGCGCTCGGTAAACGTCTTATGTTTGTAGTGGGCATGCTTTCACGACTTGGTCACGGGACAAGTAATCGGTTTATGTTTAATTTCACCAATGCTTAGGTACATCCATAGTGATTTTTCCAGGATAGGCTGACATGAACACACGACCGCGATCAAAATTTAGGCTGACAAATTTAGCCTGACATCTCGCATGTCAGGCTAAACAGGATTCACGGAAACCGTGTAATTATATAAAAAAACTTC
>JAXIVJ010011763.1:0-5000 GCA_036785665.1 Chirona hameri | reverse complement strand
CACATCTCCAGCGTCTAGAACTTCCACACTGCTCTACTGACATGACACATTGAGTCTCCCACATCTCCAGCGTCTAGAACCTCCACACTGCTCTACTGACATGTCACACTGAGTCTCCCACATCTCCAGCGTCTAGAACCTCCACACTACTCTACTGACATGACACATTGGGTAACCCACATCTCCAGCGTCTAGAATCTCCACACTGCTCTACTGACATGACACATTGGGTAACCCACATCTCCAGCGTCTAGAACCTCCACACTGCTCTACTGACATGACACATTGAGTCTCCCACATCTCCAGCGTCTGGAACCTCCACACTGCTCTACTGCCATGACACATTGAGTCTCCCACATCTCCAGCGTCTAGAATCTCCACACTGTTCTACGGATATGACACAATGAGTCTCCCACATCTCCAGCGTCTAGAGCCTCCACACTGTTCTACTGACATGACACATTGGGTAACCCACATCTCCAGCGTCTAGAACCTCCACACTGCTCTACTGACTGACACATTGAGTCTCCCACATCTACAGCGTCTAGAATCTCCACACTGCTCTACGGATATGACACATTGAGTCTCCCACATCTCCAGCGTATAGAGCCTCCACACTGCTCTACTGACATGACACATTGGGTAACCCACATCTCCAGCGTCTAGAACCTCCACACTGCTCTACTGACTGACACATTGAGTCTCCCACATCTCCAGCGTCTAGAACCTCCACACTGCTCTACTGACATGACACATTGGGTAACCCACATCTCCAGCATCTAGAACCTCCACACTGCTCTACTGACATGACACATTGAGTCTCCCACATCTCCAGCGTCTAGAACCTGCACACTGCTCTACTGACATGACACAATGAGAGTCCCACATCTCCAGCGTCTAGAACCTCCACACTGCTCTACTGACATGACACATTGAGTCTCCCACATCTCCAGCGTCTAGAACCTCCACACTGCTCTACTGACATGACATGTTGAGTGTCCCACACCTCCAGCGTCTAGAACCTCCACACTGCTCTACTGGCATGACACATTGGGTAACTCGTATCTCCAGCGTCTAGAACCTCCACACTGCTCTACTGACATGACACATTGGGTAACCCACACTCCAGCGTCTAGAACCTCCACACTGCTTTACTGACATGACACATTGGGTAACCCACATCTCCAGCGTCTAGAACCTCCACACTGCTTTACTGACATGACACATTGGGTAACCCACATCTGCAGCGTCTAGAACCTCCACACTGCTCTACTGGCATGACACATTAGGTAACCCACATCTGCAGCGTCTAGAGCCTCCACACTGCTCTACTGACATGACACATTGGGTAACCCACATCTCCAGCATCTAAAGCCTCCACATTGCTCTACTGACATGACACATTGGGTAGTCCACATCTCCAGCGTCTAGAATCCCCACACTGCTCTACTGACATGACACATTGGGTAATCCACATCTCCAGCGTCTAGAATCTCCACACTGCTCTACTGACATGATACATTGGGTAACCCACATCTCCAGTGTCTAGAACCTCCACACTGCTCTACTGACATGACACATTGAGTAACCCACATCTCCAGCGTCTAGAACCTCCACACTGCTCTACTGACATGACACATTGATCTCCCACACCTCCAGCGTCTAGAACCTCCACACTGCTCTACTGACATGACACATTGAGTTTCCCACATCTCCAGCGTCTAGAACCTCCACACTGCTCTACTGACATGACACATTAAGTAACCCACATCTCCAGCATTTAGAGCCTCCACACTGCTCTACTGACATGACACATTGGGTACCCCACATCTCCAGCGTCTAGAATCTCCACACTGCTCTACTGACATGATACATTGGGTAACCCACATCTCCAGTGTCTAGAACCTCCACACTGCTCTACTGACATGACACATTGAGTAACCCACATCTCCAGCGTCTAGAACCTCCACACTGCTCTACGGATATGACTCATTGAGTCTCCCACATCTCCAGCGTCTAGAACCTCCACACTGCTCTACAGACATGACACATTGGGTAACCCACATCTCCAGCGTCTAGAACCTCCACACTGCTCTACTGACATGACACATTGAGTTTCCCACATCTCCAGCGTCTAGAACCTCCACACTACTCTACTGACATGACACATTAAGTAACCCACATCTCCAGCGTCTAGAACCTCCACACTGGTGTACTGACATGACACATTGGGTACCACACATCTCCAGTGTCTAGGACCTCCACACTGCTCTACTGACATGACACATTGGGTAACCCACATCTCCAGCGTCTAGAACCTCCACACTACTCTACTGACATGTCACACTGAGTGTCCCACATCTCCAGCGTCTAGAACCTCCACACTGCTCTACTGACATGACACATTGGGTAATCCACATCTCCAGCGTCTAGAACCTCCACACTGCTCTACTGACATGACACATTGGGTAACCCACATCTCCGGCGTCTAGAACCTCCACACTGGTGTACTGACATGACACATTGGGTAACCCACATCTCCAGCGTCTAGAACCTCCACACTGCTCTACTGACATGACACATTGAGTCTCCCACATCTCCAGTGTCTAGAACCTCCACACTGCTCTACTGACATGACACATTGGGTAACCCACATCTCCAGCATCTAGAACCTCCACACTACTCTACTGACATGACACATTGAGTCTCCCACATCTCCAGCGTCTAGAACCTCCACACTGCTCTACTGACATGACATGTTGAGTGTCCCACACCTCCAGCGTCTAGAACCTCCACACTGCTCTACTGGCATGACACATTGGGTAACTCGTATCTCCAGCGTCTAGAACCTCCACACTGCTCTACTGACATGACACATTGGGAAACCCACACTCCAGCGTCTAGAACCTCCACACTGCTTTACTGACATGTCACATTGGGTAACCCACATCTCCAGCGTCTAGAACCTCCACACTGCTCTACTGGCATGACACATTAGGTAACCCACATCTGCAGCGTCTAGAGCCTCCACACTGCTCTACTGACATGACACATTGGGTAACCCACATCTCCAGCATCTAGAGCCTCCACATTGCTCTACTGACATGACACATTGGGCAGTCCACATCTCCAGCGTCTAGAATCCCCACACTGCTCTACTGACATGACACATTGGGTAATCCACATCTCCAGCGTCTAGAATCTCCACACTGCTCTACTGACATGATACATTGGGTAACCCACATCTCCAGTGTCTAGAACCTCCACACTGCTCTACTGACATGACACATTGAGTAACCCACATCTCCAGCGTCTAGAACCTCCACACTGCTCTACTGACATGACACATTGATCTCCCACACCTCCAGCGTCTAGAACCTCCACACTGCTCTACTGACATGACACATTGAGTTTCCCACATCTCCAGCGTCTAGAACCTCCACACTGCTCTACTGACATGACACATTAAGTAACCCACATCTCCAGCATTTAGAGCCTCCACACTGCTCTACTGACATGACACATTGGGTACCCCACATCTCCAGCGTCTAGAATCTCCACACTGCTCTACTGAAATGATACATTGGGTAACCCACATCTCCAGTGTCTAGAACCTCCACACTGCTCTACTGACATGACACATTGGGTAACCCACATCTCCAGCGTCTAGAACCTCCACACTACTCTACTGACATGTCACACTGAGTCTCCCACATCTCCAGCGTCTAGAACCTCCACACTGCTCTACTGACATGACACATTGGGTAATCCACATCTCCAGCGTCTAGAACCTCCACACTGCTCTACTGACATGACACATTGGGTAACCCACATCTCCGGCGTCTAGAACCTCCACACTGGTGTACTGACATGACACATTGGGTAACCCACATCTCCAGCGTCTAGAACCTCCACACTGCTCTACTGACATGACACATTGAGTCTCCTACATCTCCAGTGTCTAGAACCTCCACACTGCTCTACTGACATGACGCATTGGGTAACCCACATCTCCAGCATCTAGAACCTCCACACTACTCTACTGACATGACACATTGAGTCTCCCACATCTCCAGCGTCTAGAACCACACTGTTCTACTGACATGACACACTGAGTCTGCCACATCCCCAGCATCTAGAACCTCCACACTACGCTACTGACATGACACATTGGGTAACCCACATCTCCAGCGTCTAGAACCTCCACAATGCTCTACTGACATGACACATTGAGTCTCCTACATCTCCAGCGCCTAGAACCTCCACACTGCTCTACTGACATGACACATTGGGTAATCCACATCTCCAGCGTCTAGAACCTCCACACTGCTCTACTGACATGACACATTGATCTCCCACACCTCCAGCGTCTAGAACCTCCACACTGCTCTACTGACATGACACATTGAGTTTCCCACATCTCCAGCGTCTAGAACCTCCACACTGCTCTACTGACATGACACATTAAGTAACCCACATCTCCAGCGTCTAGAACCTCCACACTGCTCTACTGACATGACACATTGGGTACCCCACATAATATGACATACATGACAATAATGACATAATAATGACACACAACACATCTGTACAACTCATCTGTTAGGGTTCCCTGTCTCGTTGGGCATGCAAGGATGGCATCCACAGGGAATGGAAGGAACCCAGCACACCATACACACTGGTCACCAGGTCGAACCCGGGAGACCTGAGAGTGAGATGTGCCTCTGCATGAAGACCTCAGTATTCCTAAAATGGTGCAACATATACTATACCTATACATTGTAATGTACATACATGTGCAACACATGGCTACGCAAATCAAAACAATCAAATGACACAGATTAAAGTATAGTCAGTTTGGCCTATTGAGGGTACTCATAAAGAGCATCGCTGTAGTCAGCCAGCTTGGCTGTGAATGAATTTATATTTTTATCAGCTACCACTCTATCTGGAAGAGAGTTCCATGACTCTCCACAGTGGACTCCAAAATGTCTCTTGTG
>JAXIVJ010011762.1:0-42520 GCA_036785665.1 Chirona hameri | reverse complement strand
AAAAATATATGTACTAGCTTCTCAAAAGGCGTCGCCAGGGGCCGGGCCGGGGCCCGCGCCTGGTCGGGTCGGGTCGGGTCGGGTCGGGTCGGGTCGGGTCGGGCCGGGCCGGGGCCGCTAATATTCAGATTTTTCCTTTAACACCACGGAAGGAAGAGCGAGCACTTCGCGTACGTAAAATGCCGATAATGGAAGTTACAAGAAATGTGCATTTTATGCATATGTGTTAATTTATATACTTTTGGGATGGCCCTTGGTCCCCCAATGTTGAGTTCGGTCCCCCCAAAAGGTACTCTCCCCCCCCCAAAAAAAAAAAAAATCGCCACTAGCGTATCCAAGGGGACCGGAATGGCCGACGCCCCCCCCCCCCAAATCGCCTGAAGTCGACCCAAAAATGGCGCATTTCCTAATTTGAAAAGAAACTCTAAGCAAATTTTACGAAGAAATTTGTATATCCCGTCTACTCGTGTATAAAGAAGCGAAATCCGATGAGTGTTTAGAATTGTGTGACTTTTCGGGGATCGGCCTCCAAACCAGTTTTTTGTCTTTCTGCTTTCCAGTAAGATTCCTTAATCGGCGAAGGACGAGCGAGCCCGTAGAAACCCTATAGCAAATAAATTGGTCTGCTGTCATCTAAATACCAGTGTTGTGGTCTCAACTCAAACTAGACACCAAATTTCAGTTTAATTGTTCCAGTAGTTTCTGAGTTACGGAACAGGGGTGTGCACGTGCGCACATGCAGTGTGACCCAGAGTTTGACTTGCGTGATATTGCTAGTGTTGTGATCTCAACCCCCATGGGCTCCGCCACCGGCGGGGACGGGGGGTACATGCCCCCCCCCCCCCCAACTTCAAAGTTGGGGGGACAGAGTTTGCCCCCCCCAACTTTGAGCACATGACACTGCCCTCAAATTTCAAGCACCTCTAACAGAACACACCTCAAGCACCTTCAACAGTAAGAATACAGTTATCCAGGGAATAAAATCAAAATTTTCGCGCTGCTCCGCGGCGCAATTGCAACACACATTCAATTGTATGTGCGTTAAAACAAAATTATAAATTCGCACCGTGGCGCGGCGCATTTATGTTTTGTTTATATGTTACTAACTTTCCTATATAGTTGGGCAAAATAGTTCGCTTTATCACTTATTTTTCCGTACTCTTCAACGCAAATAAACTTTGTTTAGAGGTCCTAGAAGAAAAATGCATATCCAGGGCATACGATTTAAATTTTCGCGCCGCTCCGCGGCGCAATTCCCTTTAAGGGTTGCTGGACTTGGGCCTAAAAAGTATTCGAAGTTGGCATAGCTGATTCCAAACTGGTGTCGCTGGTTCCAAAGTTGAAATGGCAGACCCCTCAGTTTACTAACTCCAGCTCGTACAAGTTGGTATGGCCCATGCCATACCTGCCATACTGTATTTTCCATCCTTGTAACGCGCCTTTTCATCCGTTTTGTTTCGCTCTTTCAACGCTTGGGAAGGGGCCCTTTCAACGCTCGGGAAGGGGGCCCTTTCGCGGCGCTGCCCCCCCCCCCCCCCCCCCCCTCCCCCCCCCCCCTGGACGAAATCCTGGCTGCGTGCCTGTGTGGACTGTGGTTAATTAACAGCTATGCCACTGCAGCTTAGCAGTAATGCGCATGTATGTATAAGTCGCTCAGCTTTTTTAGAATCGGAAACTACGCTAACTTAGTCAACAAGTCACCTCTCTAGGCAGTGGCGTCGCCACAAAGTTTTGATTGTGGGTGTGGGTTTGGGGGGGGGGCAGCCACGGGTTTTGGGGGGCAGCCCCATTGGGCTAATGTTAAAATCCTGCGAAATTGGGGGGGGGGGCGGAATCTGGCCGGAGCGATCCTGGGGGGGGGGGGGGCGGCGGTGGCGACGCCCCTGTCCCTGGGTACCACTGACACAGCAAGTAGCGGGAGTATCCCAAGGCAAGTTGGCAGTTGCGCACGCAGGGGGTTCAAAAGGGTCAGCTGACTCCCCCTGCAAAATTTTTGAGGGGCACGCTTTCAAAAGGACCCGTATTCTGGCCCATACCTGGCAGTGGCCAGGTCTTTGGCCAGGCCTGAACGAGGCAGGGACCCGAGGCTGACAAAGGCGTGATATGGGGCCCGGTCAGGACGAGGGCACGGTCACAGCAGGGCCTGGTACTTGCATATTATTGATACGGGCCCCTTTCTAGTAGGGGCCCGGTCTCGGTCAGGTCCGATCGAGGGAGGAGCCCGGTGCTGGCAAAGGCGTGATACGGGGCCCGGTCAGGATGATGGCCCGGTAACAACAAGGCCCGCTCCTTGCAATTTGTTTGATACGGGCCCGTTACTGGTAGGGGCCTGTTCCTGGTAGGGGCCTGTTCCTGGTAGGGGCCCGATCAAGACAGGGCTCCGGTGCTGGCAGAGGCGTGATATGGGATCCACTCAGGGTCGAGGGGCCCCGTCACAACAGGGCCCGGTCCTTGCAAATTATGTATACGGGCCCGTCCTTGGTCAGGCCCGATCGAGGCAGGAGCCCGGTGCTAGCGAAGGCGTGATATGAGGCCCGGTCTGGACGAGGGGCCCGTCACAACAGGGCCCGGTCCTTGCAAATTCTTGATACGGGCACGTTCTGGTGACACGGGCCCGTTCCTGGTAGGGACCTGGTCTTGATCAGGCCTGATCGAGGCAGGGGCCCGGTGCTGGCAAAAACGTGATGTGGAGCCCGGTCAAAACGAAGGCCCGGTCACATCAGGGCCCGATCCTTGCAAATTATTGATACAGGCCTGTTCCGGGTAGGGGCCCGGTCTTGGTCAGGCCCGATCGAGGCAGGGGTCCGGTGCTGGCAAAGGCGTGATATGGGCCCGGTCGTGACGAGGGGCCTGGTCTTTGCAGATGCTTGATAGCACGGGCCCGTTCCTGATAGGGGCCCGGTTTTGGTCAGGCCCTATCGAGGCTGGGGCCCGGTGCTGGAAAAGGCGTGTATCAGGGGCCCGGTCCGGCGTAGAGCCCGGTTCCCACCATATCCCATATACTCAGCCCTATATCTCGTTGAGCTCATGAATCCACGCCCCTCCCCCCTCCCCCCCCCCCCCCCCCCCCAACTTCAAACCTGTGGCGAAGCCCTTGCTCAAACCACACCAAATTTCAGCTTAAAGAGACATTGCCACCTCGCAGGCCAATATGGAATGTTGGTGTGTATCGGTCCGATTAACCCGCGACTTACTGGGGGGGAGCTATTTTTGCCCCCCCCCCCCCCCCCATCCCGTTATTTTGCAAAACTCGTAAACGAACACCGGTATCATCATCATCAAACTTGCAGAACCTTCTTTTAAATCAAATCTACACATGTTTTCGAAAGGAAAATATGAAGTTGTTATAGATCAACCGGTAATGACGTCAGAGTGACGTCATGTTCTTCGGTTTTTGTTACAAAATAATGGTTTGCGGAAAACGCTGTCAAAGGTACGATGTTTGAGATAAACTCAATTGTCTTAAATCACATTACTGACAATAGACTGGGCTATCAAACTAATATCTCGTATTTTTTTTAGTTTTTTTTAATTCAAAATTTTTAGAAATCCATTTTTTTTTTAATTCAAGAAAAAATCAGAATTATCCAAAAACCGGAATACATGTGATCGAAAGGAGTGCGGTGAATATGTGTAGCAAATTTGAAGTCGATATCTTCAAAAATGACTGAGTTATGACCTTTAACCCGCGCGGCGCTGGGGGGTAAATTTTACCCCCCCCCCCCCCCTCCCGGATTTTCTCCATAACTTGACAACTATGACAGATATCAAAGTGAAACTTACGGTAGCTTATGGTACATCAATTCTACGTCTCCAGACATTTTTTTTTTAATTCGTGAAATTTTTTGGCAGATAATGACGTTTTAGTGACGTCATGCCATGTCATTTTTGGTGAAAAAACGTTAAATGTTTGAAAAATCGTAGAAAATAGCGTGTTACTGCAAACTGCAAATAAAAGGCGTCAAAGAAGGGAAATATCATTGTCTTTGACATGGCTATCTTAGATTTTCAAAAATTTTGGTTTTTGACCCCCAAAAATGCAAAAAACTTAACCAAACCGAGTATGAACGATATTCAAACCAAATTTCAAAGCAATTTCTTTATTTTTGACTGACTTATGGCTCTCTAAGAACAAGTAACTCATGACGTAATTTTTTTTAATTGCGTTTTTTGGCTTTTACTGACCAGATACAGACAAATAAATGTCACCACTGTATTTCTAAGACAAAATTAGTCTAGAAACATGCAATGTTTATTTAGATTAATCAATTGTAAATTTTGACCTTATTGTGACCTGACCTTGACCTGAGGACGATTATATGGTGTCAGGCTGCGAAAATGGCTAATTCTATCGAATTATACGTGTAAAATAACCCATACAACATGTGTCGCATGGCTTTCGTAGACCTGTGACCTTGTGTGACCTGACCTTGACCTTGACCTTTGCATACAATTTCACTTTTACTTATGCGGGAAATGCATTATACACTCTGGAGCACTTTGTGAGATAATAGTTGCAATATAAGGCTTTGGATGGAAAGTATAGCCCAAAAACTCAAATAATTACATTTTACATTTGACCTGACCGTGACCTGACATGTGACCTTATTTTAAGAATTTCGAGTATGCATTCGATTCTTCTCGTTGAGAGCTTGCGATCGCCGCATTGCGCGTCTCGCTGCGGTTATTAGTTCGGAAGATACGAGGGGGGGGTAAAATTTACCCCCCAGCGCCGCGCGTTCGGCTGGAGACCCCAGCGCCGCGCGGGTTAACCCTATTTGTAACAGGCTCCTGGCTACCCCTATTTGTAACAGGGGGGGCGGATTCCGCCCCCCCGGAGATCTCGAGATCTACCCGTCCGATTTTCAAAAATGAAAAGGTGTTTGGTTCCCCTCAACACGATCTACATTTATAAATAATAAAAAAATCTAAATTTTGGATAGGGGGGCAACAGGGGGGCAAAAACGACAAATTTTAGTGGTATTTTTGATTCAACATAGCTTTCATGTTTATCGACCGATTTTAACACAACTAATAGGAATAGATAGAGATTGAATCGGAAATTGATATATGACGGTGACGTTTGAAAATTCAAAAATCATAGGCGTGTGCAGGTCACTCAATATGGGGGTGAAGTAAATGCGTAATAAAACCATTTTTTGATGTTGTTTTTTGATAAATGAAATGGTATGTGATTAAGACATTAGAAAAGCAGTTATAAATCATATTTTTTGCCATAGGCGGAACCAGGTTAGTGAAAAAGGGGGTAAAATTGGGAAAAATATTAACCGCAGACAAGTTGCTACCAGCACTATAAATATGTTACTGGATCATAGATAGTTCCTTTTTGCATGTTGTACTTCATCATAGGCGTATCCAGGATCCAAACTAGGGCGGCGCAAGACCTTTTGATAAGTATATTATCCGCTATTATGATATTAACTAGTCAACAGTGACTATTTCACTTACAACTTCAATTAACATTGCTTACCCCCCTTTTTACCCTACCTGGGCTCGCCTATTATCTTATAATCGTTCGTAGAGTAGCCTGTGGTGCGTGTTTCATCCGAAAACTGCAGTATGTTATGTCATTGTACGCCCATGCCTCTTAGTTTCCTTGCAATAATATGACCCCCTTTCTTCCATTCCTGAGCGCGCCTCTGCAAAAAAAAATGACTTTATTCCCTTTTATGGTCTCATATGTGCATATACTATTATAAGATAAACGTATATTGCGCCGTTATCGCTGGCATATCGTCATCACCATGCCAGTCACCCCCTTTTCATGTTCCTGAACACGCCCCTGAAACTTTATATGTAATAAATTATGCAAATAATGGAAGCAGAAGCTATCTTTTACATCTTGATAGCTATAAATGCCCCTTACATTGCTCTATTGGCTTCCCGCCAAGCATTGAATACTTCCTGGAAACCCCCTTTTTCAAGCCCCTGATACCGCCTCTGCCATGCAATTTTGTATGATATTTCATTAACATCATCTAATTTGCACTTTTTTCAATCACGGTAAGCCGATGCAACTCCTTCATACTTGATGCAGTTAGGAAGAAACCGGTGAAGATCGCATTTCCGTATTTTCGCCAAATGTCGCCTCCGAACCCACCCAAAACTGTGCCCTGGAACCGCCTCTGTTCAAGTTAAGAACTCAAAATTTTGACTCCAAGTCCGGAGTTCAATTCTATGAAAAGTCCCAAAATTTCATGGGCCTGCTCCCAGCCGTTCTGGAGATATCTGCGAAAACATGAGGGGGGCGGAATCCGCCCCCCCCCCCGTTACAATAGGGTTAAATGACAAAAATCGACCACCTCTCACAGCATTACTATGCAACAAAAAAACGCATTTCCATTTTGCTTTTTACTTCTATTTATATGGAGCAAACAATGTTTAATGTCATTTTACGCGTTCTAGACGAAAAACAAACCCATAAACATGTGTTACGACGCCTAATGACCTTAATCTGCAGTTTGACCTCGTGACCTCGGATGACTTTGACCTGACCCAAGATCATAAACAGCTTAGAAAGGTACTTAGAAGTGTCAGACACACGAATCATCCCGATTTATCGACAGCTTATGCGTTTAATATAGCAATTTTGCGCGCCAATTCCATCCATCGAGACCTTTTGACACGGTCAAACACTTTGTACTTGACCTGACCTGTGACGTCATCCGCGACTCCGAGGTCAACAATATTATGTTTGCCTCGATCAATTTCCCAGAGTTATCGAATGCCGTTTTAATTTTTACATTCGGTCCAGTAGTTCCGGAGATCCGAGGGGGGGGGGGGAATAGCCCCCCCCCAGTAAGTCGCGTTATGAAATATACCCCAGTAACTTGCGGGTTAAGCGTGTCCGATTTCACCACAAAATTTGGTTCCCGAAACTCCCCACATTAGATCAAAAAAATACATTTGCACCGCTCATGCTTGCCAAGCATTCGTAAAATTGGAGTCGCCACATCACTATTTATAATCACTTCTTTGCGGGACTGTTATTTTCTTGGGAATGTTGCAAACTCAACATCACCATTCCGGCAGTGCACTTTACAATTAAAAAGCGTATGCAGCTAATTACATTTTCAACAACCTTAGCCTCTTTCATAATAAAACAGCATGAATTGCTATGGCTCGACTTTGGGACCGCAGGAGTTATGTGACCTATACCTTATTACACAGATAGACTTTCCAAGGCCATGTCTCGGCGAATTCGTACGCTTCGGCTTTGGGCGGGCGCCAATACCACAGCCAAACTGGATGAGAGCGGCCATCATGAATCTAGTACTGAGCACAGCTGGGACCAACGTTTTGGAGTAAGAAATAAATACAAAATGCGTTGCCGATACACTGCTTTAGGTGCTGCAGGAGCAAGTTTGAGCTTGAGCATGCATGATTGTTGATCCCCACCATTCATTTAAGTTGCTTTTTAGAAATCCTCCGGAGGTGGCAATATCCCTTTAAAGTAAATAGTTCACCTTGTAACATTTTTCCAAACACGATTTGATTATATTTTGAAATACAATATATTTTTATATTGTCAAAAATGGCCATACATCGCGCCGATTCAGGATAGAAGGTCGTAAATGATTAATCTTATCAAAACTATATACATGCTCTCTGAGTTCAGAGACCTGACGTCACGCGAATGAGCAATGGCTCAGCCAATCAGATTCGAAAGTAAGGATAGACTCACATTAGAGAAGTGCCAACCGGCGGCCGGCGGTTCCGCTTGCTAGCACCAGCTGCAAGCTGATTGGCTGATGGTATAGTCTCTGCCCGGGCTACCGACAGCACCGCATTATTTCGTCAGCACCGCATTCCTTCGCCCAAATATCAAATATAAGGAGAGTTTTCAGTCAAGAAAACTTGCAGACGGGTTTCCCAACACGGGCTACAAAACTGCAAATCTCCCAGTTCAAAATCCATGTTGAAGGTGAACTATTTCCTTCAATCGTTCCGGCCGTTTCTGAGTTCGTTAGGGAACGATGGCCTGGAGGTCCCATGGCATGAACTCATCGTTTTTGCTGGATATTAGCGGATGTCCACAGAAAATGAATTATCATATGGTACAAAAAATATTGATTCTTTAATATCTTATTATCTATGACAGTTCAATATAGGACTGGCAAAAAGTAAATTATGATAAAATCATTTGGATTCCTGGGCCATCATGAGTGGAATATTGTATAAATGTGTACGTTTTCGTCTGACAGAACTGTTGGCGCGATTACCTACCTACCTTTACCTTGCCTTTACCTTTCGACGTACCGTTCGAAAGCTCGCCAAAATAATTTTGAAACTATTTCAGTCATGTTTTGGCTTAGGTCAATATTGAGGTCGCCAGAGGTCATCAAAGGTCAGATTTTCCAGTTTAGGACTTCGCTTCGAAAGCCCCAACTATCTCGGGAACTATGACATCCAGGAACAAACGGGAAAAACAATAGAAAGCTCTTGAACAATGCAATCGCTAAATTGTCCTCACATCTTAGTTCAAGTCAACAGTTTAGGCTCTAGAGGTCATCAAAGGTCAAAAAGGCTATTTTTGGCAAAACTGTTTTTTTCACAAATAATTTTGTGCCTAATAAAGATAAAGCACTAATGTTGACGCCATCGTGTTCGTCTCGTCAAAGCGCTTTGAACCATATTCAAGTTCACCAGGTTAGGTCAACTAAAAAAACTTGACTTCAGGTCAAGGTCAAGTGGTGACCCATGTTGTATGTTGGGAGACGTGACTCATGTTGTATGTTGGGAGACGTGACTCAACGAGACAAACAACAATTGGTGTCGGTTTCACTTCTCTAACTTCATTCTGTCGGGAGTTATTAACACAAAAAAAGTGTTGGTGACCTCGGATGACATCATGTGACCTTTCAAGGGCCCCTGAACAAAATATATGCCTGAAACATCGAGAAGGGCTAGAGTAACACAGCAGACTATACAAAGTTGGCCCAATCTGATGTGTGACCACTAAATGGAAATCATTTTCCAATTATTTGTCACTGCCAGCAATAATTTGCAAATGCTATCTAATTTGGCGGACAACCGTGCAACGCTACAGAAAGTTGAATGTTATCATTGGATTCCTGACAAATTTTATATAGAGAACAAAGGTACGTTTGTTTCAAAATTGTGCGTTGTACATTCAGTAACCACAAATCATCAAGGGAGGAGGCGTTTTCCGACATTTGTAACGTTAAATATGACCAATAACTATTTATGTAATACAAAAAGGCGGACCAACCGCAACAGTTACAAAGTACCAGAATTGGTTAGCTTATGCCTGAACAATGGTATTATCTGGCATGGGGGTGCGTTTGTCACATTTCCTGAAGAATACGTTGTAAACATGATTATATTACGAATTTAGCCCGGTTTCCCTATGGCGGCATTAAGCCCAGGGTACACTATGCGTGATTTCCTGAAAATCATGTGCGTGTTATACGTGTTGTCGAGATTTGCGTGACAGAGCAAGTTCAGCTGATAGTAAATGCATTGGGTGAGCTACACTGGCACATCACGCAGATCTCGGATGAAACGTCAAGGAAATTCCGCAGACACGTCACGGACGGAACGATGAAAAGTTCAAAATTCTGAACTTGTTGTCGTGTTTTCCGAGATTGCGTGTTGCAGGGTTTTATCATTTTGCTTGATTTCGCGTATTGTGGTCTATACTAGACCTAAACTTGAATAATTTGTGCTGAGTATCGTGGCGGAAGATGAATAAAGAAGCGTTTGAGCAAATTGTGAGTGTTGAATCTTGTGTTGAAGCTGGTAGATATTTATGCAGTGGTTTATCGATTACAAAAATGCAGTGGTTTATCCATTTTCCTTGCGTGATTTGCTTGACCGGCAGATCTCGGACATCAAGGAAGTTCTGCAAAAACGGAGAACACGCGCGTGATTTCCTTGACAAATCACGCATAGTGTAGACTGGGCTTTACGCTTCCAGCCGCCCGGGAGCGGCGAATGAGCGGCTCGGTCCGTAACGTACAGCACAGGGGTGTGCACGTGTGCACGTGCAGTGTGACCCAGAGTTTGACTTGCGTGACATTGCCAGTGTTGTGGTCTGAAACGACACACCAAATTTCAGCTTAATCGTTCCAGTCGCTTCTGAGTTACGGAACAGGGATGTGCACGTGCGCACGTGCAGTGTGACCCAGAGTTTGACTTGCGCGACATTGCCAGTAGTGCGGTCTCAAACTACACGCCAAATTTCAGCTTAAAGGGAATGTTTCACCTTGTATTGGTTTTGAACTGAGATAGCCATTATCTTTGGCCGTTACTGAAATGTCTAAATTATTAAGGTCATTTGCCCCCAAACTTATCTGTTTTTAAGCAATTGAATTTCGAATTTACAAAATGTGGTCAATGGTAGTGCCGCCGCTGACTGGCTGACAGCCACTTCAAGATTGTTGGTCCTAGAAATCAGACTACCTGTATTTCTCGAACCTTGGCGAGTACGATGTAAACAACGGCCATCGCGATAGGTTGCGGTCCAAGTTGAAATGTTTCATGTTATTTGAAGCCTCAGTTATGGATTGATTGTTTTTTATTATTATAAATATTGAGATATCGCAATGCGTCGCAATCGTCATTGTGTTCTGTGCGGGAGAAAACACAGTTCCACAATGTTTGTATTTAAGTCTCCAGCATTGTCTGAAACGATTGTGCTATATGTTTGGCAGCGTAAAGCTATAGCTCTCTATAGCTCAATAATGACGTTATCATCCCTAATTTGAAAACTGAATTTGTATAAAGTTAAGTGACTTTTCGAGATAAAAAATATCACCATCGTTTTCAGCAGCACTTACTTCATATTTTCCACTACAACCAACGTATATTTGACAACTTTTAGAAAGGTGAAATATTCCCTTTAACCCTATTTGTAACAGGGGGGGGGACGGATTCCGCCCCCCTCATGTTTTCGCAGATATCTCCAGAACGGCTATATGCAGACGCATGCAATTTTGGGACTTTTTCCTAGAACTTAATTCCGCATTTGGAGTCAAACTTTTGAGTTCTTAACCTGAACAGAGGCGGTTCCAGGGCACGGTTTTGGGAGGGTTCGGCGGCGACATTTGGCGATAATACGGAAATGCGATCTTCACGGTTTCTTCCTAACTGCCTCAAGTATGAAGGAGTTACATCGGTTTACGGTGATTGCAACAAGTGCAAATTAGTTGTTGTTAATGAAATATCATAAAAATTGCATGGCAGAGGCGGTTTCAGGGGCTTGAAAAAGGGGGGGGGGGGGGTCCAAGAAGTATTCAATGCTTGGCGGAAAGCCAATGGAGCGATGTAAGGAGCATTTATAGCTATCACGATGTAAAAGATCGCTTCTCCTTCCATTATTTTCATAATTGAATACATATAGAGTTGCAGGGGCGTGTTCAGGCACATGAAAAGGGGGGTGACTGGCATAGTGATGATGATATGCCAGCGATTACGGCGCAGTAGACGGTTAGCTTATAATTATATATTCACATATGAAGCCAGGAGAAAGAATACAGTCATTTTTTGCAGAGGTGTGCTCAGGAATGGAAGAAAGGGGTCATATTATTGCAAGGAAACTAATATGCATGGGTCTACAATGACATAATATACTGCAGTTTTCGGATGAAACACGCACCACAGTGTACTTTACGAACGATTATGAGATAATAGGCGAGTCCAGGTAGGGTAAAAGGGGGGTAAGCAACGCGAATTGAAGTTGTAAGTAAAATAGTCGCTGTTGACTAGTTAGTATCATAATAGCGGATAATATACTTATAAAAAGTCTTCCGCCTCCCCAGTTTGGATCCTGGATGCACCTATGATGAAGTACAATATGCAAAAAGGAACTATCTACGATCAGTAACATATTTATAGTGCTGGGTAGCAACTTGTCTGCAGTTAATACTTTTTCCCAATTTTACCCCCTTTTCACTAACCTGGTACCGCCTATGGCAAAAAATATGATTTATAACTGTTTTTTTATAATGTCTCAATCACATACCATGTCATTTATTTTATTAAAAAAAAACATCAAAAAATGGTTTTATTACGCATTTACTTCACCCCGATATTGAGTGACCTGCACACGCCTATGATTTTTGAATTTTCAAACGTTACCGTCATATATCAATTTCCAATTCAATCTCTATCGATTCCTATTAGTTGTTACAATTGGTCGATAAACATGAAAGCTATGTCGGATCAAAAATACCACTAAAATTTGTAGTTTTTGCCCCCCTGTTGCCCCCCTATCCCAAATTTATGTTTGTTTTATTATTTAAAAATGTAGATCGTGTTGAGGGGAACCAAACACCGTTTCATTTGTGAAAATCGGACGGGTAGATCTCGAGATCTCTGGGGGGCGGAATCCGCCCCCCCCCCCTGTTACAAATAGGGGTAGCCAGGAGCCTGTTACAAATAGGGTTAAACATAACTACCAATGGTATTTACGCAAAAGTGACACCCACATAACTATTATTGCGCCGTGAAGCGGCGCCAAAATTTAAGATTTTGAGGGGGCTGCAGAACTAATTTTTAACCAGGATGCAGGGTCAAAACGAGGAAATATGTCTGGAGCAGAAGTTGGGGTCAAAAGTCATGTTGCCTGCACCCCATTTAAGGCCAAAGGTGGGGCCATGACCCCCATGCTCTCCCCCTTGCTGCGACCGTCAGTGTGTACAGTCTATATTAGACCCTTTTGTACTGGAAGAGAACAGTGATTGATTTGCGCCGCGCAGCGGTGCGGAATTCTTCCCTTTATTTCTTAGTCTGGATAACTAGGCCCTCCAAAAATTCGATAGGTTCTATATGTATCAGCCCAAGGGCACCAATGTAGCCACACAATGAGATTCTTCCACCGCAAAGATAAAAGGAATTTCCCCGCAGTGGCACAAAAATGTAATATTGTAAACTTTTTTTAGAAAATTATAACAGCTTGGTTGCAGTTGCTTACCAGTTTCAAATACTTTTCATGGATTTCCAGTCATGAACCACATTATAAAAATAAAAATGGCGGGCACTATGGAAAAATGGCGGGCACTATGTTCACGACAAAAACAATAGTCATCGTGACATCGATGATTTATCAGGACGCACGTATGTGGTAATATGCGCCGCGAAGCGGCGCGTTTTTTGTCTCTTAACCCGCGAGTTACTGGGGTATATTTCATAACGCGACTTACTGGGGGGGGGGCTATTTCCCCCCCCCCCTCTGATCTCCGGAACTCCTGGACCGAATGTAAAAACTCAAACGGAATTCGATAGCCCTGGGAAATTTATCGAGGGAAACATAATATTGTTGACCTCGGGGTCACCGATGACGTCACAGGTCAGGTCAAGTACAAAATGTTTGACCGTGTCAAAAGGTCTCTATGGATGGAATTGTCGCACAAAATTGCGATATTAAACGCATAAGCTGTAGATAAATCGGTATGATTCGTGTGTCTGACACTTTTAAGTACCTTTCTAAGCTGTTTATGACCTTGGGTCAGGTCAAGGTCATCCGAGGTCACGAGGTCAAACTGAATATTACGGTCATTAGGCGTTGTAACACATGTTTATGGGGTTGTTTTTTGTCTAGAACGCGTAAAATAACCTTAGAACATTGTTTGTTCCATTTAAATAGAAGTAAAAAACGCAAATGGAAATGCGTGTTTTATGCATAGTAATGCTGTGAGAGGTGGTCGATTTTTGTCATTTAAAGGTCATAACTCCGTCATTTTCGAAGATATCGACTTTAAATTTGGTACACATACTCACCGCATACGTCTCGACCACATATATTCTGGTTTTTAGATAATTCTGATTTTTTCTTGAAAATTGTGTTAAAAAAAAATGTCTTTGGTTTTCTCAAAATTTTGAATTTCAAAAAAACTCAAAAATCCGAGATCGCAGTTTGATAGCCCGGTCTATTGTCAGTAATTTGATTTAGTACAATTTAGTTTATCTCAAATATCGTACCTTTGACAGCGTTTTTTCAGCAAACCATTATTTTGCAGCAAAAACCGAAGAACATGACGTCACTCTGACGTCATTCCCGATTGACCTATCATAGCCTCATATTTTTCATTTTGCCAACATGTGTAGAATTGATGTGAGAGAAGTTACTGCAAGTTTGGTGACGATACGGGTGTTTGTTTAGGAGTTATTGCAAAATAACGGGAGAGGGGGGCAAAGAATAGCCCCCCAGTAACTCGCGGGTTAACCCGCGAGTTACTGGGGGGCTATTTTTTGCCCCTTCCCCCTCCCGTTATTTTGCAATAACTCCTAAACGAACACCGGTATCGTCACGAAACATGCAGTACCTTCTCTCACATCAATTCTACACATGTTGGCAAAAGGCAAAATATGAGGTTATGATAAGTCAACCGGGAATGACGTCAGAGTGACGTCATGTTCTTCAGTTTTTGTTGACAAATAATGGTTTGCGGAAAACACTGTCAAAGGTACGATGTTTGAGATAAACTCAATTGTCTTAAATTACATTAATGAAAATAGAACGGACTATCAAACTGCTATCTCAGATTTTTGAGGGTTTTTATTAAAAAATTTGAGAAATCCAAATACATTTTGTTTTGTTTTTACAAAATTTTCAAGAAAAATTCAGAATTATCCAAAAAACGGAATATAAGTGATCACGACGTGTGCGGTGAATATGTGTACCAAATTTGAAGTCGATATCTTCGAAAATGACGGAGTTATGACCTTTAAATGACAAAAATCGACCACCTCTCACAGCATTACTATGCATAAAACACGCATTCCCATTTGCGTTTTTACTTCTATTTAAATGGAACAAACAATGTTCTAAGGTCATTTTACGCGTTCTAGACAAAAAACAACCCCATAAACATGTGTTACAACGCCTAATGACCGTAATCTTCAGTTTGACCTCGTGACCTCGGATGACCTTGACCTGACCCAAGGTCATAAACAGCTTAGAAAGGTACTTAGAAGTGTCAGACATACGAATCATACCGATTTATCGACAGCTTATGCGTTTAATATCGCAATTTTGCGCGACAATTCCATCCATCGAGAACTTTTGACACGGTCAAACATTTTGTACTTCACCTGACCTGTGACGTTATCGGTGAATCTGAGGTCAACAATATTATGTTTCCCTCGATAAATTTCCCAGGGCTATTGAATGTCGTTGGAATTTTTACATTCGGTCCAGTAGTTCCGGAGATCCGAGGGGGGGGGGGCAAAAATAGCCCCCCCCCCCCGTAAGTCGCGTTATGAAATATATCCCAGTAACTCGCGGGTTAATTTTGCACCATTTCGCATAGAATAGGTGGGTTTTCAGCAATTTGATGGGGGCACCAGGGCCTTGGTGCCCCGCCTCCCCCTCCTGGATTCAAGGGGGCATGGTGCCCAGTACCCCCCTCCTGTTCCATCGCCTTTGGAAAAGGATTACTAGTCCGATACGTTGTTGCCTCTGGTATAAAGGCGCATTGGTGCCCCTTATCCCAAGGGACGGGAGGCATGAATGGGATTTTTTTTTTGCACAATTTAGCAATTATAATTTAGCATCATTTCGCGAGAGAGAGAAAATCCACCGACCAATGTTTGTGATTTCATGGCGGCACCAGGCCATTGATCCCCCTCCTGGATTCAAGGAGGCACGGTTCCCGGTGCCTCCCCTCGCCCCACAGTGCCGACTACCCTTGGAATCGGTGGTGCCCCTGATACACCGGCGCCGTCGTGTCCCTGGTACGCCGGCGCGGTCGTGGCACTGGTACGCCGGCGCGGTGGTGCCCCTGGTACACCGGCGCCGTCGTGTCCCTGGTACGCCGGCGCGGTCGTGGCACTGGTACGCCGGCGCGGTGGTGCCCCTGGTACACCGGCGCCGTCGTGTCCCTGGTACGCCGGCGCGGTCGTGGCACTGGTACGCCGGCGCGGTGGTGCCCCTGGTACACCGGCGCCGTCGTGTCCCTGGTACGCCGGCGCGGTCGTGGCACTGGTACGCCGGCGCGGTGGTGCCCCTGGTACACCGGCGCCGTCGTGTCCCTGGTACGCCGGCGCGGTCGTGGCACTGGTACGCCGGCGCGGTGGTGCCCCTGGTACACCGGCGCCGTCGTGTCCCTGGTACGCCGGCGCGGTCGTAGCACTGGTACGCCGGCGCGGTGGTGCCCCTGGTACACCGACGGGGTGGTACCGCTGGACATTAACTATATACCAAGAGTGGCAATTTGTGTGTTGTTTAC
Organism: Chirona hameri; assembly: GCA_036785665.1. Classification (NCBI taxonomy): domain Eukaryota; kingdom Metazoa; phylum Arthropoda; class Thecostraca; order Balanomorpha; family Balanidae; genus Chirona; species Chirona hameri. The sequence continues at coordinate 26,306 of JAXIVJ010011762.1, read as the reverse complement.
TATCTATTTATATGACATTTATTATAGCATTTAGTATTTACTATCGCCATCACGAAAATAAACGTTGTTGTTTAAAACAAACTGTCATTGCGGTGGTGCCCCTGGGCCCCAAGAGAGGAGCATGACCCCCGTGACCCCCCTACCCTAGATCCGCCACTGGTATCAGTGTTCCAAGTATCCAATACATTTTAAAATAAGGAGTGGAAATTCATAGTAAAACCTAAGGGGGAAAAGAGTGGACAAAATAATATCCATAGGGTGTCGTTTTCAAACCAAATTTACCGGAGTCTCAATAGCTCCCAATGAGTCACAATTTCCCAAATTTTCCCAACACTGTCTGAGAGGGCTTTTGCAAAACCTGTGAATGCCCTAGGTTTGTCCGAGATGGCCATTGTCAGGCCTGAAAGGGCCCAGTCAAACTGGTACCGAGTCCCTGTGCCAGTTCGAGAGGGCTCTCGGTTATTCTTAGAGCCATTGGTCGGTCATAGGCTCGACCCAAAACTTTGGTTTGAAGCGCCGTCCGACACAATGTCAAAGCTTCTGTGAGTTGTATTTTTACATTACAAACTGATGTCAAACAAACTGCTTTGCACCTATTCCGTATACGTTCTTTTACAATCAGGTAATGTGTTATTTTTTGCCTATTTCAGTCGTTGTAGTGCAGCCATGGCGCTGATCTATGCTCCCCTGGAATTTGGACCGCCCCTCTTCAGCCCCCCGCCCCCACCATCATTTTGAAAAATCGACACCGCTGATTGCATGCACTGCATTACACCTGTGATTGCTAGACTTTCAACAATGTTATGACTGCAATAAATTAAAATGCGGTACATCATGAGTATTTCCACAACAGACAACTAGTAAACTACATAATATTGCATATAGACAGTGTTTTGATAGGTTGTACCGCAGTACATATGTGATTGACGGAGCAGTATAACTCCAAGGCATCCTGCACCGTGCAGTACATACGTTGAGATGTTTGAAATGGCCCTTGGCTGGCAGGAGAAGGCCTTCGGCTGGTCTTAGAGGGCCCATGCTAGGCCTAAGAGGGCTCTCGGTCGGGCTTTGAAGGCCTTCGTCTTCCTTTATTTTAACTAATAATGGAAGTTGTTCCATTTTTTACAAATGGGGTTGTGTGCGGTGGTTGTGGGGCTGTGAATGTATTAAAAATGTATTTCGCAATACAAGCCAGCAACATCATGTCGAAATCCCTGACAAAATACATGCAAGGCCATCTATACCAATGTATGGAAATGTAATACTGAAGTTCTTTATTGTGACGAAGGTGACTTTACGTATGCTGTCCACCATTGGTGTCGAACATCGCTATTCGGGGTTATAAATTTGCCGCGTGGCCACGTGAGCGCTGTGCGTGACCGCGTGTGCCGCGCCCGGCCATCGCCGTTCGATTGGACGAGGTCCGGCGTGCTGCATTGTCCGGCCCTCCGGAGGTCCGGCGTGCTGCATTGTCCAGCCATCCGGAGGTTCGGCGTGCTGCATTGTCCAGCCATCCGGAGGTCCGGCGTGCTGCATTGTCCAGCCCTCCGGAGGTCCGGCGTGCTGCATTGTCCAGCCCTCCGGAGGTCCGGCGTGCTGCATTGTCCAGCCATCCGGAGGTCCGGCGTGCTGCATTGTCCAGCCATCCGGAGGTTCGGCGTGCTGCATTGTCCAGCCCTCCGGAGGTCCGGCGTGCTGCATTGTCCAGCCCTCCGGAGGTCCGGCGTGCTGCATTGTCCAGCCATCCGGAGGTCCGGCGTGCTGCATTGTCCAGCCATCCGGAGGTCCGGCGTGCTGCATTGTCCAGCCATCCGGAGGTTCGGCGTGCTGCATTGTCCAGCCATCCGGAGGTCCGGCGTGCTGCATTGTCCAGCCCTCCGGAGGTCCGGCGTGCTGCATTGTCCAGCCCTCCGGAGGTCCGGCGTGCTGCATTGTCCAGCCATCCGGAGGTCCGGCGTGCTGCATTGTCCAGCCATCCGGAGGTCCGGCGTGCTGCATTGTCCAGCCATCCGGAGGTTCGGCGTGCTGCATTGTCCAGCCCTCCGGAGGTCCGGCGTGCTGCATTGTCCAGCCATCCGGAGGTCCGGCGTGCTGCATTGTCCAGCCATCCGGAGGTCCGGCGTGCTGCATTGTCCAGCCCTCCGGAGGTCCGGCGTGCTGCATTGTCCAGCCCTCCGGAGGTCCGGCGTGCTGCATTGTCCAGCCCTCCGGAGGTCCGGCGTGCTGCATTGTCCAGCCCTCCGGAGGTCCGGCGTGCTGCATTGTCCAGCCCTCCGGAGGTCCGGCGTGCTGCATTGTCCAGCCATCTCGCCGGGAGGGGCCTCGGGGTCGTCCATCACCGCCGCCGTCCCACCCGCCACCAGCCGGACACCGCCGCTGAAAAACACCGTCCGCCACCGGCCCGCCACACTGTCCGTCACCGGCCCGCCACACCGTCCGCCACTGGCCCGCCACACCGCCCGCCACCGGCCCGCCACACCGCCCGCCACCGGCCCGCCACACCGTCCGCCACCGGTCCGCCACACTGTCCGTCACCGGCCCGCCACTCCGTCCGCCACTGGCCCGCCACACCAACCGCCACCGGCCCGCCACACCGTCCGCCACCGGTCCGCCACACTGTCCGTCACCGGCCCGCCACACCGTCCGCCACCGGTCCGCCACACCGTCCGCCACCGGTCCGCCACACCGTCCGCCACCGGCCCGCCACACCGGAGCGGCGGCGGCGGAACTTCGCGTGTCCGACGGCGGCTGGCGGCCAGGAACCGGAACTAAGTCGGGAGAAGCACGCACGGCGCTCTCCGGCAATCAAAGCCCGCAAACAAAAGAAGCGCAGGGTTGTGTGATTTCAGATTGAAACAGCGCTGACTTCTGTGGTTGTAAATGATGTTGATAATGTTGGAAACCGTTCAGCTTAATATTTGTATCACAGTGATACACGACATTCTTCATTGTTTTTGTGGCTGTCGTGACTGTTTTGCACGCGATAATCTTGTTCCAGGCTTGCTCAATGCCTGTCCTATTAATTTGAAGTTGGTTATGAGCTTGGTCTATTTAAATTAAATCCATTTATTTGTGATTTGGCACACTTATGTATATAAATTGTGAACAAAAAACACTTCCAGCACATATACATATGTAAGGACAATGCCACAGTAATATGACCTAGGCCGGGAGGTGGCGAGCGATTTCTAAATTAGCCCTAATAGTGCCTGTGGGGGGAGGGGGGCAAAACGACCCACCTTAAGGTTTTTCCGTTCCTGTCCCCTACCGATTAAAGATACGGCCATCACATTTTTTTAACTTTTCCTAAATATTCATTGGGTACATTTGAGAAAATTTCAAAATTTTCAGCTCACCAGGGGCAACTCAAGGCGTGTTTTTTGGAGGGCATGTTTTGGTTTTCAGCGTGTCTCGGCTTTCAAAGAGAATCAGTTCCCATTGTCTAACCTTTGTAGATACGAGCCTACGACTTTCACACCTTTCCTTACTGCTTTTTGTAAACATGCTGAACATTTTTTTTTTGGGGGGGGGGGGGGGGGGAGGGGGGATTGAGCATGGGCGCCTTCAGGGACGTATTTTGGGAGGCATTTTAGGTCACTGGTATTTCATCGAAATCTGAAAGATAGGAATGTTGAACTCAGTGCACCTTCTTAGCTGTTCTTTGCACACCTTGTGTGATGTTTTTTTTGGGGGGGGGGGGGGAGGGGGCAAGTGTATATACACACATGGTGTTTAGTAACTCAAAACGTTATTTCGAGGTGGACTATCTCGTGTAATATCATCTGCATGGATCACAATTGTATTTTGTGGCATAGGCGGTTACGGGGGTGGGATGCAAGCGCATGGTCCAATGTTATGGGCGACTCCAGGGATAACATTAGGGGGAGTTGTGGAACCACGACGTGTAACTACATAGCAAAAGATATCAACTTAAAACTTGGTGACCTGTTTTAGCAATGCCTTGCACACGTTTAATTTTTGGTTTTGGGTTTCCCAAGGGCGACTCCAGGGACGGATTTTGGAGGCATGCGTTTGACTCCGTTCACACGCATTGTGTTTAGTGCCTCTGAACGTCATTTTGCAGTGGGTAATTTCATGCAATATCATCTGCATGGATCACAATTGTATTTTGGGGTATAGGCGTTCACAGGTATGTAATAAGGGGGAATTGTGAACCCATGGCGTGACACTACATAGCAAAATATATAAATAGGAAAAGATAACAAAAGACAAAGCTCAATTCTCCTCCCCTTCCCCTCCTGAGCACGCCACTGCACAAATAAAAAACTGCCATCATTTACATTATCATGCTTCACATATAATCATAAGCATCTAAGACAGAAATCAAAGAGGCAAAAAGTATTATATTGACATCTTTAGATTCCCCCCCCCCCTTGGAATCGCCTGAGGACGCCATTTGGGTTAATTTACCCAAACTTTAAAATGGAGTGTATGTTTGAGCATACAATTAGGTGGCGAAATCCAACAACATGACAAAATTGCGGTCAAACAACGTCCCAGGGCAAGAATCTAAAAATTCATGTTTTCCCCCATTTTGTGTTTGCTACCTGTATCTGCCCATGACATAATTTTGCATATGTATGAAACCAGAAATGTAGTGCATGCTCCAAGGAATCGATTGCCGCTTTCCCAGATGGAATCGGTCCAGCAGTTTCCGAGATACGGCCGAATAGCCCCCCCCCCCCCCACCCAGACATATTCGTATTGCTTTTCATCCCGACAGTAATAGGGCAACTAATTCCGGAAAACGAACCCGAGGCAATGAACTGGGAATAAACTGGGAACCCGTGGGAATATTACTCATCCATTAAAGGGAAATAATGACCTTTCGATTTTGTTAGCAACAATTTCTTAGGCTACCGTTATGGTTTTAAAATTATTGTATTTAAATTTAAGAATTAAATAAAATTATTCCCAAATTTAAAGTTGTAAGTTTGGAGAGAAATAAATACAAAACAAGTACCTTGTGTACTTCATGAACGTCATTGACAAATTCGTCCTTCCCTACCATTGTTTACATCGAGTGCGGCATTTTTGGAGGCTCTGTGACGTTTCCGATCAAACTGATCCGTGAAGCAATCCGTGAAGCATCCGTGATGCATGACTGACTATCAGTATAAGTCATGAATAACGACAACATGCAAACTATACAAACACGAATGAAATAAGGGCGGAATTATTTGAACCCCAGGCAAGCAAGTATTCGCAAAGCACTCGGCACTGCGCCACAATAGCAAAAGGCGAGGGAAATGCATATTGGATACAATATTATTACGTCATAAGTTTCTGAAGTGTCAACTTCTATGAAATGCAGTGATAAAATACCTTTAATAATGATTAACAAGAAAATTCAAACTAAAGAACAAATTGAATAAGTCTTTAATTAGCTTTCAACTCAAAATCAGATATATTTTGCAATGCTACACAAGAATGGCACCAGTGACGTCATTAACAAAGCCTGCTACGGGACTTGGGTATACTAATCAGGAACAACTCGCCACAATGGTTAAGTGCGCCGATAGCATGACAATGACTTTGTAAACAAATCGCCGACGCTAAATAGGTCGCCGTCGATGTGCATCGATGAGCTTCCGATTTAACTGCCAGTTTTGTGTTATTGTTTGTTAGTTTTTTGGGGGAAAATTATTATTTTTCATGATAATATAAAGCATAGTGTTGTATACAGCCACAGACAAATTATACAAAACTCCTAATGTTAAAGACATAAAGACATAAAAGACATAAAAGAAAAGTGCAACAAAGAGCCTCTTGGGCCCATTTGAGGTTGCACCCCACCCCACCCCCACCCCACCCCCCCCCCCCCCCCCCCCCTCCAACAGTCTTGCCCCTTCAAATCACCTTACTCTACCTGCATAAAAGAAGGCTAATCCCACGAGTATTTATGAACTAATCCCTTCTCTGTAAAGTATTTATCTAATCTAATTTTGAAGGAAGCAAGTGTCACTGCATCAGCGACATCCCCTGGTAGCATATTCCAATGTCCTACAACCCTTCTACTGAAAAATGACTGTCGTAGCCTAGTCCTACTTTGTTTCATAATGAGTTTATGCTGATGACCTCTACCTCGATTTTCCCTATTGAACTCAAACATACCCTTTAAATATCCAGAATGCTGACTATTTACAAATTTGAAGACTTCAATTAGATCTCCTCTTAGCCTTCTATATCTAAGTGAAAACATACCCAATTTCTTTAATCTATCTTCATAAGGTAAACTACCAAGACAATTAACCATTTTTGTTGCCCTTTTTGAACTCTTTCTAACAACCAGCAATCTTTCTCATATGTTGAAGACCAGGCTTGTACACAATACTTCAAATGTGGTCTAACGTATGCACAATACAGTTTTGTTATTACCTTTTCACTCTTGTAGGAAACATTTCTGTTAATGGCCCCTAGCATTCTAAGTGCCTTTTTCCTAGCTTCTACAACCTGGTCTGACGCTGATAGTCTATTGTTTACCACGACACCTAAAACTCTTTCCTTTGCAATCTGCTCCATTTTCTGCCCACCCATTTCATACCTATGTTTACTGCTAACCCGTCCAGCGTGCATAATCTTACATTTACTCAAATTGAATTTCATCTGCCATGCTTCAGACCACTCAACTAGCTTGTCCAGATCTGATTGAAAAACATCCTGATCATGTTTTCCTCTAATAATCCTGACAACTTTAAGATCGTCTGCAAATTTCAAGACTTTGCTGTCTATACTGTTCTCAATTGCATTCACAAATACTATAAAAAGAAATGGGCCCAGGACTGAGCCCTGTGGAACCCCACTGAGAACCTCCTTCCATTGTGATTGGCACCCATTCAATATAACCCTTTGCTGGCGTCCTGAAAGCCACGTTTCTATCCAATCCAGAATCTTGCCCCTGATCCCATGCATTTTAAGTTGCAACCCCAGTCTTGTATGGGGGACTTTGTCAAATGCTTTACTGAAATCAAGAAAAGCTACATCTAGCTGTTTACCCTGATCAAAGCTATCTGTTGCAACATCCAAAAACTCCAGAAGATTAGTTAAACAAGAACGGCCCTTCCTAAAGCCATGCTGTGTATCCTTGATGAGTTCATTTTGCTCCAAGAATTCAACAATCTTATCTTTGATGATTGATTCAAGCACCTTGCAGACTAATGAGGTCAGACTAACCGGTCTATAGTTTTCCTCTTTACTTCTATCTCCCTTTTTATGAATAGGAACAACATTTGCTCTTTTCCAATCAAGTGGAATTTTACTATCTGCGAGTGATTTAGAAAATATTATGGCTAATGGAACCGACAACTCCCTTTCAGATTCTCTTAAAAATCTAGCATGGATTTCATGTGTTCATGTTAACATGGATTTCATGTTGAAAACAAATGAATCGATTTTCAAAAATTGAGGGTCGCAACCACTAACTATGCTGCCGTTGATGTGCATCGATGAGCTTCCGATTTTATTGCCACTTTTTCCAATCGTTGTTAGTTTTAGAAGATCGCCGGGCATATAATCACAACAAGCAGAACGCACAATATATTTTCCACTCCATTGCGTAAAAAAGCAATACGGGAAAAGCCCGCAGTTTGATGAGGACCAAATGTACTTGCAAGTACCGATCGTTAAAGTGTGGAACGCTTATCAACTATAACTTGAAATATCTTTCGGAAGGAAAGTTTTCATGCAAAATGTGATGAATTTACAATATATTTTGGTATCGTCTGGCGATTGCAAGTGCTAACTCCATTTTTGTGGGAAAAGGTAATTATTTCCCTTTAAATGGCCAATACTTATTAATCAGATTGTTCATCAACAAGACATATCAGTTTCCAGAAATATTCAGAACACAATTACACTCCCCCCCCCCCCCCCCCACCCCATGATTTGCCACCGCTGTCACCATTTCAGCTTGGTCTCGTAAGCAGTCAAACACAACAGACGCCATTAGAGCCGACTGTTCAAACCTGACCTTGAAAGGATGACCAGCAACACCACTTTAACTTCGCTACTAAATCCACTTTAGTGGTCGTGATATGCTGATCGTCTATTTCGGGAAGCATATAACTGTGGAATTGCGTAGTTGGACTCAAGGACGCTGGTCAGCAGTGACGGATCCGGGGGCGTCACGGGGGTTATGACCCACCCCCCCCCCCCCCCCCGCCCTTGGGCCGAGAAGGGGCACCACCACACCGGGGGCACCACTGCACCGGGGCACCAGGGGCACCACCAAAATAAAGCAAACAAAAACGAAAAATCCCCCCCCAAAAAAAAATGATGGGGCACCAATGCCCTGGTGCCCCCATCAAATTGCTGAGAACCCATCTATTTTATGCGAAATGGTGCAAAATTAAGAGACAAAAACGCGCCGCTCCGCGGCGCATATTGCCCACATCCTGATAATCCTCGATGTCACGATGTTCGCTGACTATCGTTTTGTTTTGTCGCGAACGAACCCATAGGGCCCGCTATTTTTTATATAAAATAATTAAGTTCATGGCTGGCAATCCATGAAACGTATTTGAAACTGGTTAGCAACTGCACCCAAACTGTTAGAGTTTTGTGATAAAAAGTAGAAAAAAATATCACATTTGTTGTGCCACTGCGGCGAAATCCCTTCTATCTTTGCGGTGGAAGAATCTCATTGAGTGGCTGCATTGGTCTCATTGAATGGCTTGGAGGGCTGTATTAGGATGATACATTTATAGTATATAACTTTTCGATTTTTTAGGGCATACTAATTCAGACAAAAATTAAGCAAAAAATCCGCACCCCAATCAGTGTTCTTTTCCAGTACAAAAGGGCCTATTATAGACTGTACACAGTGTACACACTGGCGGCCGCAGAGGGGGAGGACAGGAGCCATAGCTCCACCTTTGGCCTTAAATGGCTGGGGGAGCAACATGTCTTTTGACCCCACTTTCTGCTCCAGACATATTTTCTCGTTTTAACCATGCTTTCTGGTTCCAATGGCACAAATTAGTTCTCCAGCCCGGTCAAAACCTCAAATTTTAGCGCCGGCGGCTTAATAATAGTTGTATGGGTGTCCATTTTGCGTAAATACCATTGGTAGTTAAGTTTAAGGGCAGCTTTTGTGACACATTTTCTTCACGCCCTCCCTTCGCAAAATCTTGTCTATTTTTTTTTTCATTCAAGAACATTGTTAACCCTATTTGTAACAGGCTCCTGGCTACCCCTATTTGTAACAGGGGGGGGCGGATTCCGCCCCCCCCCCCGGAGATCTCGAGATCTACCCGTCCGATGTTCAAAAATGAAACGGTGTTTGGTTCCCCTCAATACTATCTACATTTCTAAAAAATAATTAAAAAAAATTTGGATAGGGGGCAACAGGGGGGCAAAAACTACAAATTTTAGTGGTATTTTTGATCCAACATAACTTTCATGTTTATCGACCGATTTTAACACAACTAATAGGAATCGATAGAGATTGAATTGGAAATTGATATATAACGGTGACGTTTGCAAATTCAAAAATCATAGGCGTGTGCAGGTCACTCAATATGGGGGTGAAGTAAATGCGTAATAAAACCATTTTTTGATGTTGTTTTTTTGATAAATGAAATGGTATGTGATTGTGACATTAAACAAAACAGTTATAAATAATATTTTTTGCCATAGGCGGTACCAGGTTAGTGAAAAGGGAGGTCAAATTGGGAAAAAAATATTAACCGCAGACAAGTTGCTACCCAGCACTATACATATGTTACTGATCGTAAATAGTTCCTTTTTGCATGTTGTACTTCATCATAGGCGTATCCAGGATCCAAACTGGGGCGGCGCAAAACCTTTTTATAAGTATATTATCCGCTAATATGATACTAACTAGTCAACAGTGACTATTTCACTTACAACTTCAATTAACATTGCTTACCCCCCTTTTTGCCCTACCTGGACTCGCCTATTATCTTACAATCGTTCGTAGAGTAGCCTGTGGTGCGTGTGTCATCCGAAAACTGCAGTATGTTATGTCATTGTACGCCCATGCCTCTTAGTTTCCTTGCAATAATATGACCCCCTTTTTCCATTCCTGAGCGCGCCTCTGCCAAAAATGACTTTATTCCCTTTTCTGGCCTCATATGTGCATATATCATTATAAGCTAAACGTCTATTGCGCCGTTATCGCTGGCATATCGTCATCACCATGTCAGTCACCCCCCTTTTCATGTGCCTGAACACGCCCCTGAAACTCTATATGTAATAAAGTATGCAAATAATGGAAGCAGAAGCTATCTTTTACATCTTGATAGCTTTAAATGTCCCTTACATCGTCTATTGGCTTCCCACCAAGCATTGAAAACTTCCTGGAACCCCCCCCCCCTTTCAAGCCCCTGAAACCGCCTCTGCCATGCAATTTTTATGATATTTCAATAACATCAACTAATTTGCACTTGTTGCAATCACCGTAAACCGATGTAACTCCTTCATACTTGAGGAAGTTAGGAAGAAACCGTGAAGATCGCATTTCCGTATTATCGCCAAATGTCGCCTCCGAACCCACCCAAAACTGTGCCCTGGAACCGCCTCTGTTCAGGTTAAGAACTCAAAATTTTAACTCCAAATGCGGTATTCAATTCTATGAAAAGTCCCAAAATTTCATGGGCCTGCTCCCAGCCGTTCTGGAGATAGCTGCGAAAAACATGAGGGGGTGGGGCGGAATCCGCCGCCCCCCCCCCCCTGTTACAAATAGTTATAATATATAAACCCGGCATATAATAATAGTAAACCCGGCATTGACTGGGGTCTCAGCCGAACGCCATTGACTGGGGGGGGGGGCGTTAAACGCCCCTCCCCCCCCCCCCCTGGTTATCTTGCGAACCAATGATCGTAGCGAGACGCACAAGGCGGAATTCGAAATCTCCCTATGAGCCGAATCTAAATCATGCAAAAAAAATCAAAGTGAGGTCAAATGTCAGGTCACGGTCAGGTCAAAGGTCAAAATCGCCGTATTTGAGTTTGAGCCATACTTTCCATCCAAAGCCTTCGATTACGACCATGATCTTTCAAAGTGCTGTCAAAGGTATGATACACATCCCGCATGAGCTAAAGTGAGATTGTTGGCCAAGGTCAAGGTCAAGATCAGCTCACAAAAGGTCACTATGCTCAAAATATCTACGAAAGTTATGCAATACATGTTTTATGAGTTATTTTACACGTATAATTCGATAGTGATAGTCATTTCACTACCCGACATCATTTACTTGAAGTTAATGTCACGTTCAGGTCAAGTGCAGATCAATGAAGGTCAAAATTTGTAATTGATAAATCTAAATAAAAAAGGTATGTGTATAGATTATTTTTTTCTCCGAAACACAGTGGTGTTATTTATTTGTCTGTATATGGTCAATAAAAGACAAAACAACGTAATTTGTAAATATGACGTCCTGAGTTACCAATACTTTATATGCCATAAGTCAGTCAAAAATGGTGATATCATTCTGAAATGTGGTATGCTAGTTTCCCATATGTGGTTCTCTGACATATATTCCGGATTTTGGAATATCTTTGAGAGAAAAAGTGATTGTGTGGGCATTTTCCTCAAAAACAATTTTGTTTTCATTTTTGGGGTCAAAAAACAAAATTGTCCAAAATCCGAGATAGCTATGTTGTAGCCCTTGCCATTTTCTAGCTTTGAAACGTTTTGATTGCATTTTGCTCTAAATGTGGCATTTGTAAGGTCTGTTACATTTTAGTTGATTTTGGTGTGAATCTCGTGTGTAGTGACTTCACTAAATTCGCTATAACTAAACACAAATCGAAGATTTATTATTTTATTTTTACAGAAGACGTAAACGTAATTTCAAAGAAGTTACCCGAAGTTTCACGTTGGTAGCGCTATTGGTTTCTGAGCTATTTCGGAAATGCATCAGGGGGCGTTAAACGACCCCCTCAGTCAATGGCGGGTTAAAGTCCGCACGAGACACAAAGCAATATGATACGCTGCTATTGCATTCATAAGATGTACTGCTTGTAATCAAAACAGCTACTACCCCCCCCCCCCCCCCCCCCCCATCCCCTCCCCCTCCCCTGGTCACGAACCTCGACTACCCTCTTGGTCAATTCTTCATCAGCCGTCTGGGGCTGCCCGTTACTGTACATATGATATATTTCCGCGGCACTTTAAATGATAGAAAGGGTACGACTCATATTGCAAATACCTATAGCCAAAGTTTTGTCAATGATAAAAAAGCTGAAATAGGGTCACCCTCAAAATATAGTGGACCAAATCCGTTGAGTTTTCAAATTTGGGTATAGGTAGGACCACTGCAATTGATGATCCCCCCCCCCCCTCCATGAAGATTTTCTGGATCCGCCCCTGCTGGTCAGTCGGTATTGTTAACTTCCATTTAATTAGTGCGAAATACGGAATAATTAAACGCGGACAGTAGGTACCAACTGAGCTATTGATCTACAACTGTATGTAAATCAATGTAACTGTATATCGTCGTCTTAAACAAATTAGTATTTAGCTGATGTTTTTTATTCTTGAATGAAATGTTAAAAGGCATAGCATTTCGTACAACATAAATTTTTAGTTTAATGTCAATTTTCCGTAAATAGCTATTGCACATATCGATCACGCCGCGGTCGAAACCACCCTGAAACCACCTAGAATGTACCTTGCTGTGCCACATCCATCGGCAGCCGTTCCCTAGTGCCTACCTAGTTCCGACCTGTACCTAACTGTGCTGGCACAGGGCTGGGCCACGTCTGCCGACCAGCGACGCCGTAAGAAGGAGATTGAACACTACCGGGACGCCCTGAAGCAGATTCTGGCCGAACGGAAACGGGCAGCCTGGGAGGAGCGGCAGTTCCGGCTGGACGGGGTGAGTCGCAGCCTGTATACGGTACACTGTATGTATACTGTATACCTACAGCTAGCCGTAACTGTATACCTGTAACCAGCCGTAACTGTATACCTATAACCAACCGTACCTGTATTTGTAATGTGACCAGCGTCAACCAACGAGTGAGACGAACGTCAACCAGAGTAGCTGTATTCAGGAAATAGGCATACCTGCAACGACACAGACAAGCAGTTAGCCAGCAGGCAACAGCATCGGTACAACAGCATTGGTACCTCAGCAACACAACATGCCTGCAGTCACACCCAAGCGCCAAGTCCTGCACACACAGCTAGACACATGCAAGACATTCAGAAACCATCTGCTGTATCAGCCACAACCGTATGACACAAGGTGTGGTTGAACCTCTCTGTTTGGCCGTTGCCCCGTGTGTGATACGGGGTTGTTTGAGTCTTCTTGATGTTCAGTCTCCTGCAGATTTCTTGAATGACGGTTACTTCAATATTTCTTCCCTGGTCTGAGTGAATCGCCTCCGGGCACCCGTGCCCGCATATCAGCTCTTCAACCATCACCCTGGCCACAGTGACGGCTGACTGGTCAGGCAGCGCAAAAGATTCCGTCCACTTCGAAAAGCCGCACGTAACAACCAGTATGTAGCGGTTTCCGCGGTCTGTTTGAGGAAACGTGCCCATGATATCCATGGCCACCCACTACCACGGACGGTCCGGTACAGGCATCTCACCGAACGGTGCTCTGCCAGGAGCGGGGAGGCGCTTTCTCCGTGCGCAGGGTGTACAGGTCTGGACCCACGCATTCACGTCCTGCAATATGGAGCTGCAGTAGAACCTTGATCTCAGCTTTTCCAGCGTCGTAGTGATCCCAAGGTGCCCCGCTGTAAGGTCGTCGTGGCACATTGCCAGAACGTCTTCCACCTGTGCTTTCGGTACCACCACCCGACGATGTTCAGTGCCATTTCGTGCGTACACACAGATCAACAGTCCCTGTTCGTTTATTTGAAGCCGGTCTTGTTGGGTCTTCACCACAGGAGATGCTGACGCCGGACACACACGCTTGTTTCTAACCAGACTGATGACCTCCGCCAACTCCCGGTCTTCTTGCTGCGCGAGTCTTACTCTGTAGTCGCTACCGAGTGTCGTTGCCCTTACTTCGGCTCCACCACTACCTTTTGCCCCTACTTCTCCACCATTGTCACCCTGTCCGTCGTCCACGGGGCCACGTGACAAGGCACCTGCATGTATGAGGCTTACTCCAGGTCGATACTGAAACTCATAGTCCAGGGCCTCCAGTTCCAGAATCCATCGTGCCAGCTTACCTCTGGGATCCTTGCTCTGCCGAAGATGGACCAAGGGATTGAGGTCTGTCCGGAGCAGGACATGCTGCCCATGCAGATACACTCGGAACCGCCGGATCACCCAAACAAACGCCAGACACTCTCGCTCGGTTGCGGAGTACCTCCTCTGGGCCTTCGTGAGACTGCGGCTGGCGTACGCCACCACGCGTTCCCTGCCGCCCTTCTGTTGTGTCAGCACTGCACCCAGGCCAACATCGCTGGCATCCGTCGTCAGCGTGAACTGCTCCTGAAAGTTCGGATAGCACAATACGGGAGCAGAGACCAGCCTTTCCTTCAAGCGTTGGAATGCTGCCGCACACTCCTGTGTCCACTAGAACCTTGAGTGCAGGCGGTGAAGAGGTCTCGACACGTCAGCGAATCGGGGAATGAAACGTCGGAAATACGATGTCAATCCCAGGAACTCGTGCACACCTCTCACGGATGTCGAAACCGGAAAATGTTTGACTGCAGACACATTTAAAGGATCCGGGGGCCACACCCTCCTCACTGATATGTCCCAGGAACTGGACCTGCTCTCGGAACAAACTACACTTCCCGGATGGAGCGTCAGATTTGCTGCGCGCAAAGCTCCCAAGACAAGCCCCAGTCTCTCCAAACTTTCACTGAAGGTTCTTCCGAATACGATAATATCGTCCAGGTACACGAGACAGATGTTCCAGACGAGCCCTGCCAGTGCCACCATCATCAGTCGCTGGAACGACGCGGGCGCACTCTTCAATCCCATGGACGTTACGTTGAATTCGAAGAATCTCCTGTGGGTCGCGAAAGCCGTCCTGTGCCTGTCTTCCTCTTTCAGCTCCTGTTGCCAATAGTCACTCTTTAAGTCCATGACATGACACCATTGTGCTCCGAGAGAGCATCCAAACAGCCATCGATTCTGGGGAGTAGAAAGGCGTCCCTCGTGGTGTCCGCGTTGAGTACGCGGTAGTCGAGGCAGAATCGAATGGTTCCGTTCTTTTTCTGCACCGGAACAACTCTAGCTGCGTACGGAGACATACTGGGCCTGATGACATCTCTCTTCAACATGTCGTTCACCAGTTCATCTATTTGTTCGCTCATGGAATGGTCCACCCGTGTCGGCTGCATGGATCTCGGTGGCGCATCTCCCGTCCGAATTTCATGCTTGACGACGCCGCCCCCCCCCCCTTCCCATAGTGCCATCAGTGGGAAACCTGTCCATGTACTCCCTCAGAAGCTTCTTTGTCCTCTGTTTTTCTTCCGGTGACTCCAAATCAAACTAGTCAACTAGTTGTTGGATGATGTTGCCTACCTCTGTTTCACCTCGCTGACTTCCTCGAAACACCTTACGAACCACGTTGTCGTTCGGGGACTCAAGCTCCTGCACTACCGCCACCTGTTCAACTTGTCCGACAGTTGTCCCCTTGTACAGCTTGATGCTTCCCTCTCCTGGGTTCATAAGCCTTAGGTTTACTTGGTTGTTTTCTTTGATGGTGTCGAGCACGCGAGCACTAACAACTTGGTACTTCTCTTCAAATGTGCCATCCGGGGTGTACATGACGCATGTGCCCGTCGGCTGGTCCAGTGCAATGTCCCCCTTTACGACACTCGCATGTCGACCGAGGACAACAACATCACGTGACAACATCACTCGGCCACATCGGGGAGAACTCACAGTTCCAACCTGTATTTGTGGATGAGGCGAAGTGGCGTCCTCCGAGCCCACAGTTACTTTTCCGGATACCGAGTCGATATAAACCTTGGCCCCCAGGTTCCTCATGACGTTGGTACCGAACAAGCACTGGTTGGCCATGGCTGGGACGACGAATACCGGATGATGCCGAAGGACGGAGGTGCCTATGCAAAGGTCTGCCCGGACCAGAGCCTGGAACAACAATGGTTTACCATCGATCGCTACTGGTCATTGCCGCACCTCACAGGGAGCCAGGTCACAGAGGCCTGGGACAGCTGACCCTACCAGCGTGTACTCAGCTCCCGTGTCAACCAACCACGTTACAGGCTGTCCCTGGACAGATCCCCCAGCATCTACAGCTTTGCGATGGCTACCGCGCACAGGCGTGGCACCCACAATCCCAGCATTGCACAAAAGATCACACGACCCCTCAGCATTTTAGACACTGGGCCTCGAGCTTTGAGCCGCAGGGTGGCCCTCATCTCCGGCTCTCAACGAAAACCCACCTGGGTTCGACAGTTGCGCGCGAAATTCCCGGACTGCCCACATCGGTAGCACAGCCCACACGCTCCATCTGCGGACCACCACAGTCTCTGACGAAAGGCCCACTATCGCCACAACGATAGCACGCACCAGCCGGTCCACCGCGAACGCCGCCCCGATACACACCTCGACCGCACGCTCCCCGTTGACTGTTCCCAAAGGTCAGTCGTCTACCCACACCCGCCTGAAGTTCTGCCAGGGAGGCAGTCACCGTACTGACTTGATATCGTAGCTCTGTCATCTGCTCCGCGATCGTAGAGCCCGTCTCCATCCTCCCGACCGGCGAAGTCGAAGTTGACGGCGCTCCGCGAACCTGCTCGATCCTCCTCGTCCCGCTCCAGGTCTCCGAGAGACTCGTCCTTCGGTACTGCAGCATCAGCTGTGTCCGGAACTCGTTGTTGAGGCCATTGATGAGCAATGTCTTAACAATGCCCTCTCGAGTACAGCCTCCCAGTCCGGGCACGCCCGTTCTGCCAACTGCTGCAACTCATACAGCAATTCATCAGTGGACTGTCCCTGCTGACGGCGATAGGAACTCAACTGCAGTGCGTGGTCACTTTGCAGACCAGGTGAGTCAAACTCTGACAGTGATTTCCGTAGCTCTGCATAGGAACTTTTTGCGATCCTCTGGCAAGTGCATAAATAAAAAAGTGCACACTGTTCAAACTTGTGAAGGAAACGCCTCACAATGTCTCTGTCATCAAAGTCTCTGGGCCGCACCACCTTGCCACATGACGCCATCATCGTAGCCTTTATCTCTTCCTGAATTGGTTTTACCTCTGCGTCTGGTTTCCCCTTCAGCATGAAGATTCAGCACCGCTGCTACCAGTGTGACCAGCGTCAACCAACGAGTGAGACGAACGTCAACCAGAGTAGCTGTATTCAGGAAGTAGGCTTACCTGCAATGACACAGACAAGCAGTTGGCCAGCAGGCAACGACATCAGTACATGCAACACAACATGCAACAGCTTGCAGTCACACCCAAGCGCCAAGTCCTACACACATGCAAGACATCCAGCAACCACCTGCTGTATCAGCCACAACCGTATGACATACCCATGCACCACGTCACGGCCACTTTCAATGCCGAAATACCGTAATACCTGTACAGTGTACAATGTATATATACCTGCATCCTGACCCAGTCGTACTGTATACTTTCATCCAGCCGTAAATATCGCGTATACCTACCTGTAGCCAGCTGGAAATACAGCGTTCTTAGTAGTTTAACATATTGTTGTGTGATGTGTCCCTACAGTCCGGCATCTCGGTGTACCCGATGATGAAACAGCTGACCACGGGCCGTCCGCGCCGCCAGCTGGATACGGAGCTGCTCCACAACCCCCTGCCGCACACGGACGTCACGCGGTTCAAGGAGGGCCGCATCACGTATCCGCCGGTCGAGCAGCGCCACTACCGCCGACAGCTGGAGCTGCAGGTTCAAGAGAAACAAAAGGAGAAACAGGTGCAGGCAGATACACTCACGGTTTCGTTCGCTGCTTCGTAGGTCTTTTCAAATGCCGGCATCATTTTTTTAGCGGAAATCTTTGTGACTGACGGAAAGCTTTGTGACTGTGACGGAAATCCTGATGACTGTGACGGAAATCCTGATGACCGTGACGGAAATATTTATGACTGCGACGGAAATATCTGTGGCTGTCTCGAGCCAGACTAGTCACGTGCTGTGCGGGACGGGGGGGGTCACCTCACCGGTGGCCGACCCTCCCAGCCCCCCAGAGCGACCGGTTCCCAGTACGGATCGGCGCCGGCTCGGCACCATGTGTGTGTTTGGTCGATTCCGCCGCCAGTGCCACCCGACACTGGGTAACTGGGTAATGGGCGCGTCGGAGCACGGCATACACCACTCGGCACCGTCTGCGCCGTCCCCCACACCGCAGGAGATGGCATCAGGTGTCATTTGACCTGGATGGCTCACGGTGCCAGCTGCAGTACAGTCAAGGGCAGATATTTGCCAAGACCACTGCAGATAAAACAGGATTTGGAGAGTCCCACTACAGTTTGCTTCCGGAAGACCCAGAATCTAGCAAAACCACTCTCTAAAAAGGTTATAAAACCTAGGATCCAGAAAAATCCCACAATAAAATTCCAAAAATTGAAATTCGTCGCATTATACGTTTCCGATGGTTATATGTAGTACGGTTTTGCCACCGCTCTGCGCTATTGCACCTGACCTGACCTGACCTGACCTGACCTGAGCGCCCGCTGTGTTACAGCGCGCGCAGGAGCAGTACTCGCAAGAAACGGTGCAGCACCTGGATAACTTCTCCAAGTTCTGGGGTCGCCCCGGCGGCGGCGCACCCATCTCCCAGCAGCAGCATAAGAAGGCGAATATCTCCCGTATGCTGTTCCCGGACGCCTTGCATGCGCAGAACGTAGCATGAAGAAGTAAGGTGGACTAACGCACTAACTAGGTCAGAGGCCTATGTTTGAGGTACTGATTATGGCTGGAGTTTCTTATGCAATTGATGGGGCCAGTACCCCACCAACTTTAAAGGGAGATAATCACCTTTGTATTTTGTTAGCAACAATTCATTTGGCTAGCGTTATGGTATTAAAGTGATGTGATCTAAATTTAAGAATTAAATACAATTATTCCCTAATTCAAAGTTGAAAGTTTGGGAAAATTAATTATCGGTATTTTCCCTCCACTATTAGAAAGCGCAACATCTGGCGCTTTTTCATCAATCTGTTCAACGTTGTTAAATGGGCACTTATAAACAAATCGCCGACACTAAATAGGTCGCGTTCACCGCCATTGCTAAACTGACGATTTAAATACACTTTTTTCAAATGATTGTTGATTGTTCATAAAAGTGTGGCACATATTCACAAAAGATAGAGTGCATGAAACATATTGCATACCTTCATAATAAATCACAATGCGTAGGGAGGTTAAATTACTGAATTCGTTACCGAGTACTTGCTGATTATAAGCGTGGAACGCTTATCAACTATGACTTGAAATATCTATCGGTAGGAATTGTTATATGCAAAATGTAATGAATTTACAATATGTTTTGGTCTCGTCTATCGATGTCATGTACTAACTCCATTTTTGTCGAAACAGGTGATTATCTCCCTTTAAGGGGAAACCTTCAGCCATGCGACTGACCGTCGACAGTTTAGGCTTGTTTATTAGGGTTTTGATACCGGTCTCTCGATTCAGGCTGAACTCCGGTAGTGGCGTAGTATCACATCTGAGCCGTGACCCACTCGTCACAATGACCGGTGTGATTGCGGTACCTATACCGCAATTAACAGGGATTGGAAAGTGAGAACCCTAATCTTTTAGATCTCTCTGGCACGGCGAAACTTTAGGAGAAAGTATGCCCATTGTCCCAACTCTGAGTTCGATGGTCTATGTGTGGCAATGTTTGCATCAAAAATATGCATAACTAGATGACACTGACATTCTTTACGATTTTCTGAACAGTTCCACCACTTATCTATAGCGCTAGATTTATCTCAAGCTATTTTCAGTTGATCAACTTTTAATGTATAATAATATTGAATTTAAATGACTTCCATTCTTGTCGGTAAATATGTTTTCTCGTGGAGTGAGCAGTAACTTTAACGACCATCACTTGATCGGCTTTGCGTATATTGTTCCCGGCTGCTGTTTATCGTTACCTGGATGGACTTTATTCATACGCTATGGACTGTTCAGGGGCATTGTCCCGCCTGTTTGCACTCAGATAAGGACACTTACATTGACTAGTCATTGTTGTTTCGATGTTTCAGCTACTCATAGTCGTAGTCGTTTACTCATAGTCGTCTGTGTAGTTGAAGCAAGGCGATCAAGGGCTTCTTTGTCTTTGAGTGAACTCTCTGGGCTTTCTACTCAGGTTGTGTTGCGATTTGTATTGTTCAAGGTGCACATGAGCTCAACTGAGTTTGTCGCAAACTCAGTTTAATTATGAGACCAGGTGCATGCTCTATTTTACCGATAAACTAACCTTGCTGTTATCAATATGCAGGAGAATTATTCAATAAAGTATTCTCAATCTCTATTATGCGAATATGCGTAATGTTGACTGAAGAATGGATTATGGTCTAAAACATGTTCGTCGTGGCAAAACGGTTAGAAATTATCAGAGCACATTGTTATTAAATGCATTTATGTATGTCGATGTTTATTTTGTAATAGAATGAGTGTCTGTTTCAATTTGTAATATATACGCACACTCAATCAAACTGAAAAAACAACAACATCAAACTAGTGTAAAATATTGTAACAACATTGTGTATCACGCCAGCAAGGGCATGGAAGAGTCCAGGGGCGTAACTACGAGCTAAAAGTTACTGGGTACACTGGCTGACCACAAACGCCTAGTTATGTCATAAAATCCCCCCCCCCCCTAAAAAACTACACCAATTTAAACCACTTCATTTTCTTGTACTGAGGTTGTTTACGTTTTCTATTTAACTTTTATTAATTTTAACTCTATTTTATACAGCTGCATCATTGGGAACTGATGGGCTGTCGCGTCTCCTTAATGCCGATGGTACAGCCTACATCAAAGCCTTATGTTGTTGTTGTTGCGCCCATACCGTGACGCCCCGGCTCCAGCGGGAGCAGAGGTGCCTACAGGGTCGCCACGTCAAAAAATGGTACGGAAAAATGCGCGTTGGGGGCGACATCACACGGTATTTGCTTGTACGGACGCTTGTCCGGTTTAGAGGGCACCGGTTCCGCTCCATGGGAGTGCCATTTGCCTCTAGGGACGCCTAATGTTTTACTTTCAGGGCGCCTTTCCTGTCCCTAGGGCGCGATTCACTTCTAGGAATACTCATGGCCCAATGCCCAAGGGCGCCTGTACTGTTTGGGGGTACAAATTGCATCTATAAAAAAACGTATGGGGCCTTCAGCGCTGGCCAAAAATGGTACGGACGTAGAGGCAGCTACGCCCATTGGCACCTATTGCCCGGTAAGGGCGCCTTCGTGCCAAAGGGAGGGGCAATGGAATGACAGGGGCGCTCGTGGAATGACTCAATGGCCCGGAGGGACGCCTTCGGCCAGGAGTGGCGCCATCATCCAAACGGGGGTAGGAGGGCATGTCCCTCGTGCCCCCCCCCCCCCCCCCCCCCTCCCTGAATACGCCACTGCTTGCTAAATTAGGTAGGCTATCAATAACTTATTGATCTGTTTTCGTAGCAGGAGCGTAAGACAAACTACTGTCGCCTCAAATATCCACCATAACTGCATATTTTTGAAAAAAATATTATTTACATGCTGCACCGGGAACAAATTGCATTTCATTCTATACAACAACAACAAAATCCCGTGTATTTAGTACTCTCTGGCAAAATAACAAAACTAGCAAAATATTCGAGCCGCAATCCTTTGTCGGCCCGCAACATGGTTATGGCTGAACATCTGGCAGGCAAACAAGAGCTTAGTGAGAGCGCCATTTACTCAAACGTGTTCAATTTTTCAATCCAGCACATTCTATATCAATGCAAAGTGAACGCACCTACGTTTGGTTGTTACTAAATTTAAAGGTTTCCTTGATATATTTGTTATATTTGAAGAACAACTTTTGTTTTTACCTTTTTTTCTTTTTTTAAAATTTAGTCCGAATGTTTTTGAATTGATGGATTTCCGAGGTCAGGCCCCGCGCTAAGCATAGCTTGTTGCGCAGGCCCTGACCCCACCACCCGATTAAGCAATTAATGGCGTTAGGCAGAATTTAGAAGCGAACGTTTTACGTGCCCGACATACCTGGACACGGTCCGCCCCGCCCTCTGACGTCCCCTGACCTTGAGTGCGACCGCTGCCACCGGCCACAGGCCATCCCACTCAGGGACAAATAGCGAGCGCCGAAGCGACTCGAACCTGGGCTGCCACTACCGGGTGAGGTCAGAAGCCCGGCGCTCTCCCAACTGAGCTACAGGGGCGGACATACCTTTGTATCCCTATTGACTTCTCCGCACATTTGAAACTAAATGAATGCATGTTGGAATCTTCAATTTTTACTGGATACAGTACCCAGTAAAATTTATGGTTTTGAATTTGACTGGGTACAGTGTACCCAGTGTACCCAGTGTACCCAGTGGTGGTTACGCCCATGGAAGAGTCTCCGGTAGCTGGTGCCGGAGATTGGACAGGTGACACTAGCTGCAGCCCAACTGGTGCACAGATGGCGCGCGCAACAAAGGTGATCCATAGGTGGCGCTGCTTGCAACCGATTAGGCGTACGCTGGGATTGGACGTACATACCTACGCTGCGTGGAACGAAGTGAAGTGCCAGCGTGTACTAACAGTTTTAATAACCGTCACTGGCAAACCTGCACATTATGTGTAAGCTGTAAAGCTATATGGGTAGTTGATCAAATTGTGCACGCCTTTTGCACACATAACTTTGCCTGAAAGCAGAACAATGAAGCAGAACAATTCAGATACCGTTGGCTATGACAGCCCAGCGAATGCATTGAATGTTTCGCTTCAACTGCACTTATGACATATTGGACATGTCATTCAAACCTTAGATGAATAAACGCAATAATGCCGGAAAGCCAGTATGTGAAGTAGTCTAGCCGCCTGATAAGTCGGCACTAACGTGACATATGAGACCTACTCGCATATACTTTGACTACGACAGAAAACTGTTTGTTAATGTTCCATGTCAAGTCTGCATCGCTTTTTTGTCGTGAGACATTTCGAATGGGAGGAAACGGTGAGTCTTATCAGCGGAGAAGCTCGTTCAATCTCTGTGGTGCAAATTGTGAAGTAGAATTCCACAAGGCATTGTACTCGGGCCTGTGTTTTTATTTATAAATGACATGTCATATGAGGTGGACTGGAATGTTAAAATATATACAGATGACACCAAGATAGGTATACAGGCACGTAAAGAACACTGATGATCATGATGCAATTTACACTTCACAAGAAAAGGTGTCGTAAATACCCCGCGTTAGTTATATTTAGTGGCTTTGGTAAATACATCGGGCAGTACGCCACTAGACCAGTATGTAGGTCATCATATAATGCAGGTCATATAATGTAGGTCATCATATAATCCAGGTCATATAATGTAGGTCATCATATAATGCAGGTCATATAATGTAGGTCATCATATAATGCAGGTCATATAATGTAGGTCATCATATAATGCAGGTCATATAATGTAGGTCATCATATAATGCAGCAAGTAGGTGATACGTTTATTTTGTGTTTTTCTTAGGTCATAGCTATATGTTTCAATAGTGCGCTATTGAATCTATGATAGAAGCTATTCGTTGCATAGCTTTCTGTTTTCTGATATTTTGCAATTCTTAATCCTCGCCCGTGCAGCGTCCGATCAGTGCGTGACCGTGCAGGGGGTGGGGGGGGGTACAACCCCCCCCCCCCCCCCCCCCCTAGCGTTTCGCCCTAATTGGGCTAGAGCTTCGATTCAAAAACGAGCGTGTTGCTTGTCACGAGAGGAAGCCATTGATTCACGATTTTAAGTTCCTAGGTCATTAGGTGACCTCTGAGGTCATGACAATGACCCAAAATTCAACCAAAGTGTAAATGCGTATAAATTGAAGTTAATCGAGCTAGAATCGCGAATGAGCATATAATTATGCCAAATGGAGCCAAATTTGAAATCAGCGTCACAAAATGTCCTAGAAACTACCAAATTCCAAAAAAGTCATGTCAGGTGATGTCAGGTCATTTGAGGTCAGTGACTTCGGTTGACCTGTGGAGGCGCATGACCCCAGTATAACATTTAATTATGTAAATTGGATCCCATATTTGAAATCAGCGTCACAAAATGTCCTAGAAACTGCCAGAAGCCAAAAAAGTACAATCAGGTCATTGAAGGTCACAATCTCAAGGGAAACCACAACTGTCACCTGGAAACACCTGTGCATATGCTCCTGAACAGCAAACACTATGAGACTGCACAAGTTACAAAGATCAATACTACGGACGCCAGTTGCGCCTGACATGACCTTGAGAAACAGGTCAAAGGTCACGAGTCATGTGACCTACAACTTAAAATTTTCAGAATATGTGTCAAATTATTAACAAGTAGGGTACTGGAAGTTTCATCGCAATCGGTTGATATTTACGCGAGTTGTTGCCGAAAAACCGAGGGGGTGGCATCCCCCTCCCTGCACTGGCGAGGGTTAAATATTGCACTATATTTTGTATAATAATGTTTTCTGGTACATTTTTAACGATGACGAGCTAGCATAGTTTAGTTTCACAGCTGGGGAAGCATCAACATTTTTTTTAGTCGAAGATACGCTGTCGTGATAGAAAGGAGTTACAAATTTGCTACTAGCATGCAAACATTTGCATTCGCCATTCACGTGACATCTCCCAAACACGCCTGTGGTGCCAATGAAAGGTAGTTCAAGGAGTGTGTCTGGAGATCTAGTTTGAGATCCTAATCGGCCGGTTAAACTGCGGTTCACCGCACTGAACCATCGTGAACCGCGGTAACGGTTGCCAATTTACGCTCAAGGTAACGGTTACGGGCAGTTGCGGTTACGATGATTTATTTTACGTTTAAGATGCGGTTTAGACATTAGATGATGCAAAAGACTGGCATCACGACTATCCGACTTGGAAGCTTGGAAGCAATTAATGGCTTCTATGTATATCCGCATGATGTTTAATGTGCATACAGTAGGTATCGCATGCTTGTTAGGTGCCGTAGTTACTTTTACATGCCTAAATGCATCAACATCCACGTGTAGGTACTGCCTACATATCCCGGCATTGACTGGGGTCTCAGCCGAAAACCATTGACTGGGGGCGGGGGGCGTTAAGCGCCCCTGGTTATCTTCCGAACCAATAATCCCAGCGAGACGCGCAAAGCGGCATTCGAAATCTCTCAATGAGAAGCTTCTAAATCATATTCAAAAATTTCAAATTCAGGTCAAATATCAGGTCACGGTCAGGTAAAAGGTCAAAATCGACGTATTTGGGTTTATGGGCCATACTTTCCATCCAAAGCCTTCGATTACGACCATTTTTACACAACGTGCTGCCAAAGGTATGATACACATCCCGCATGAGCTAAAGTGAGATTATTGACAAAAGTCAAGGTCAATGTCAGGTCACAAAAGGTCACTATGTGCAAAATATCTACGAAAATCATGCAACACATGTTTTATGGGTTAATTTCCACGTATAATTGGATAGTGATAGTCATTTGACCACCGGACTTCATTTACGTGAAGTTAGTGTCAAGTTTAGGTCAAGTTCAGGTCACTGAACGTAAGCATTTGAAATATATAAATGTAAATGAAAAAGGCATGAGTCTACATCTGTGTTGTCTGAGAAATACAGTGCTGGCATTGATTTGTCCGTATCTGGTACATAAAAGCCAAAAACACTATTTAAAAATATGACGTCACGATTTACCCATACTTTATATGCCATAAGTCAGACAAAAATGATTATATAATTGAAAAAAAATGGTATGGTAGTTGCCCATAAGCGGTTCTCTCACATGTATTAAGTTTTTTTAATATCTTTGAAAAATTGATTTTGTGGGATTTCCCCCCAAAATATATATATATATATATATATATATATATATATATATATATATATATATATATATATATATATATATATATATATATATATATATATATATATATATATATATATATATATATATATATATATATATATATATATATATATATATATATATATATATATATATATATATATATATATATATATATATATATATATATATATATATATATATATATATATATATATATATATATATATATATATATATATATATATATATATATATATATATATATATATATATATATATATATATATATATATATATATATATATATATATATATATATATATATATATATATATATATATATATATATATATAT